>LZPO01108864.1:0-11892 GCA_001675575.1 Neotoma lepida
TTCAATGCCATCATGCGTTGTAAAAGTAAAGATCCTGATTCTTTCCAGAGGGATCTGTGCCAGAGTTATGCAGGAACTCTAGGAAATACTCAGAGAATTCAGACAGTTGGGTGGATCCTCTCAGATAATGTTAACTCATGTATCCCACAATGCCTGGAGAATCCTCCAGCTAAGTTTGTATAGGGAATTCAGATATTAAATAGACTTTGGCCCAAGATCATCTCACACAAATCCAGTAGATATGTAAAGCAAACGTGTTTATTTACTTGTGTCTTGAATAGATAATTGGCACAGATGAAATGGCACAAACATTCCCTAAAATCTCCTTGCCCTCCCATATGAGACACTACACCAGAAGCAGTATTGTGACCATTGGGACAGCTTACCACTGAAGACTTTAGTTATACAGAGATAGTGGTCTTCTTCCTATAACCCTTGCATGTGTCTGGCCTTCAAAGGCCAAATGGATGTGGTGGACCATGGACCCTGCCAGTAAAAAGTAAAACATCATAGTGGATTATTGGCCTATACCACCCTATCGATGGCATTGCTGTTACTGACAGCTGATGCAGCATCTGGCAAGTACTATGTAGCTTTATAAATATACAGATGACTTATTGATTCCTTTTGATAAATATAGTAAGAATATCAAACTATATGTAAGTACAAGGAAGATGAANGAAGCAACAACAAGTCAAGAAACATGAGGCAGCTAAGGGCAGAAATTATAAGATAGATGAAATCATATATATATATATGTAATATACACACATGTATATATACTTGTGTGCATTTGGATATATTCACTATATGTTATATTATTGTCCTCCACTGATGACATGGTATTTTGTTGATAGGACATTGTGAATAGACAATGAAAAGTATGATTGATTTCTGAATTGAATATTGCCAAAGACTATAAAACATTCAACATATATTTGANGGATGACACATTAGTGTTATTTGGAAAGATGCACTGCTCTGCCACATGCAAGGACTAAGATCAAGAGTAAATTGTTGGCTTTTATATATTCTGCCACTAAGAGAAAAGACAGCCATTTCTAATATTTTGGAAGAAGTGTGGACTGATAGAAGAATTGGTTTTGTCTTGAGGGCTTTAAGTTTCAAATTGGGTCTTTATGAAGAAAAAGTCATGGATCATGTTTAGAATGCCTCCAAAGCTGCTCTACCACTCATGGCGCATGACCTGGTAAATCTGATCATGTCAAATATTTCTGTATTAAGGATAATGATGCATTATCTCTACAGTAAGCTCTAATAAGTGGGAGGGGGTCACAGTACTCTGGAATTCTGGAAAATGTTCAGAAGCTTCTATAGCAGAGAGCTACTTGCATTTGGAAAGTGGTTGTTTTTGTGTTACTGTGCAGAGGCAGGGCACCTGACCACAGGTCACCCAGATGCATGTTACTGGAGCTGCCCATGTTGAATTGGGAACTATCAGACCTATCAAGTCATACAGCTTCTGGGTAATAGTAATTAACTCCATAGTTCTAATGACACATTTGAAGTTGGAGTTTGTCTGATTTACTTAACCCATAAACTCTTGTCTCAGCTATACTAACACTTCTTCCTTGTGCCTACCCATGCCATGTCAGAGGTTCTTCATTAAAAACTGAAAGAATATAATAAGCTTTTGGACTTAGTTCTAAATGAATTAACAGTGCATACAGTGCCAGTTCAAAATGCATGGCTTGGTCAACATAGTGCATTTCTGGGGAGGATAGTGAGAAGAGAAATCCAATCTGATTGGTGGAAATGTCTATGACTAGTATGGTTTGATCACTTTATGTAGAAGGACAAATGATCAGACATAAGTATACACAGAACACCAGGCTCTGAAAAAAAATTGGTTTAGCTTATTGTATAGCATCCTGGGATTAAAAAACATAACAAGGACAAGTAGCTCTGAGGAAAATCTGTTTTCATAGACCCAGGGGAATAGTCTCAAAGCATGTAGAACTTTACATATTACTTTAATTCTTCCAAGAAGCATATACTCAGAGGAGGTATCAATAACCAAGTGGGCAGAATGACTCATATTGAGTAACTAGAAAGTTGGTCAGTGACTCCAATTTCAAGTCACCAACTAACTTTGTGTGCACGTAACCCACTTCATGGTGATCCAGCCCCAGCACCTGTGTCTCCTGCCTTGTCAGGCCATGTTTGCCTTCCAGCCTGAAGTTTCCTAATTATATTAAGGCAGGGCTTGCCAATGCACCTGTGTGGCAGCCTGCTGTGCACAGTCCAGATGTGTGCCAATTAATTCTCTCTGGGGACAACCTAAGGGATATGTGTATCTTGGATACTTTTGTCTCTTTCCCTTCCTATAGATTTTCCTAGAAAGGAGTACATGTTATGGCTACTCTAGAGTCAACCCCACAATACTGATCCTGAATTGCCACCAAGCATGGCCCACTTGGCAAGGCATTCTCACATTAGCTTTCTCCTGATGCATTCCCCTTTCCTCTGACTTTCTTGCTTCCCTGGGATTANACTTTCTTTGTTAATTAGTAGCCTTAGGCTCTTTGTTCTGGGTAATCCATGCTAAGACAGGTATATACTATTTTTATCTCCATCTTATGGATGAGAAACAGAAGCAAAAAGGGAAGAAGCAGCTCCTTGAAGGTCACATCGCCGTCCTTCACATAGGTCTGTCCTCCTACAAACCAGCTCTTAATTAATGTGTTTAATAGAGGACGGACGTGACTGAGTTACTAACAACAGCTGGAGTGGTAAATGTCTGTCTTGTAGAGTAAGCGGTAATAGTTAAAATGGCGTGGTTTATAATGTCTTCCCTGAAGACTAAATGATCAAGTATTGAGCTGCTAGTTTATCAGTGGGAGGAGGGAAGAGGCCATTTCTTTTTTTTTTTTACCCCACAGGCAAATGTAGTATGCAGAACAGAGAAGTGTTCTGTGACAGACATGTAATGTTTATGTGATGAGGAAGGTTTTGTTGTTTGTTTTCTTCTTTTTTTTTTCATTGAGGTCAGAGGGGATGCTGGTGCAGAAGAACAAAGATGAAGACATGGTTACAGAGCAAAGGGAATTTCTCTGGCATGTTGGTAGGTGAGAAATTTGGCCAGGATGAGAAGTGATTTGGTAGAATGTCAACAGAGAGGTGTGGATGAGGGTAGTGATCCCCAGAGAAGGAGAAAGGAATGTATAATAATAGCCTGCAAAAGTGGGTATGGTACAGATAGCAGAAGTCGGCTCAGACCTCCTATACAAATATGTGAGTGTGTGTGTGTGTGTGTGTGTGTGTGTGTGTGTATGTGTGTGTGTATTTCTTTAGGTTTATGTCATGAAAAGACAATCCTTTATACAGGTCTGTGGGCCACATCTTTCACCTAAATGAAAGAAAAACAAAGTTTTTACCTTTGATCAAATCTGCAGTGGAGGAGCATGTTTAATTCAGCATGCTGCTTGTAGATTACACTTTGACTAAACCATGTGATATAATCTTACAGAGAAAAATGTTCATATCCTTAAAAACTCTAGAGGTGTAGGAGTACAAATTTCCACTGCTAGATAAAGATGCCCTGTTTCAAAAGTCTAGAAAGAAATACTGAATTAAAAGTACATTCACTGATTTCAAAATATTGGGTATGGTGCTATTAAGCCCAAACAGCAAATGTGTCCAACAGGCNGCATGGATAACCCTTAAAATGGAAGTTGAAATCAAGTTGGGTGTCAGTAGAGGTCAGCAATTCAAGAACTGGGAAACCAACAGGCTACCCTCAAGAGACAGAGTTTGGGCTTTTCAATAAAAGTAACTTTTTCAAAGGTTATAACAGACAAACTATCAAATTTACACTAAGATCTGAATGCTAAATACAGTAACACAATGGAAGAGTATAGAAAGCTATGCTTCAGAGAATTAACCAGCTTGTAGCAGAATCTGACCAGTCCATCTCCCTTCCAACCATCTATCCACACACCCCAACAGCAGATGTCCTTCAAAGAGTCTGTTTAGATTGTACTGTCCCCTTCACATAGCTCCATACCTTTCCTTTGTACTACAAATAAAATCCAGTCTGAGTCCCAATAACATGCCTCCAGTCTGCCCCTTTTTTCATTCTAGCCATAGTCTCCAGCCTTAGTCATGATTCCTCCAATTTCTCCTTCCTTATTCTTTCAGAAGAAATTTTATTGTTATTAAGTCTTAGCTGAAAGCCATCATCTCAGAGAGACTCTGTGCAACTTCTGAGAAAGCAGCAGCTACTCCACCTTTGTCTTGATTTTGTAAAAGTTACCTTTTGATTTCCAGTATAACAATGTTAACATCTGAACTATCTATGTATTTTATTGTCTACCTCTTACTTATGATCTCCAAAGATTAAGAACAAGTTTTATCACATCTAGTATTATACTGCTTCCAGCTGGGAGAGTGCGTGGAACAGACAGCCCTCCACAGCCCTTCACCAAGCAAACAGTGTTAATTGATGGAGGGAGTGAACTAAATAATACAAATATATATATATATATATATTTCTCATGCTTCTCATGATATTTACACTACCAGGATCTCATACTGGTTACTGCTTTTCTTATGGACTCCTCTAAAATCCTTTCCTTCCCAAGAAAATGCCATTTTGTGCATAATGACCACTNTGCTTTTTAAGGAACTGAGGAAGCATTAGTGTCAACTTAGTTCTTACTCTATGATGGCTGCTTGTTTCATTGATCACCTCATGTGCTGTCCTAAATGTTTATTTTATTTCTGACTAGTATATATGTGTCAGACATATTAATGATATTAAGTATAACCCATATGCAAAAAGCATGTCTTGATCAAATAACTATTCCCATGTGCATTAAGCAAAAACAATCACACCACAGATCTGTTCATGCTCCGTTTTTATATGAAGTTCTATTGGAACACAATGCCACTTGTTACACGTGTCCTATGGCTTCTGTGTTTCAACAGCGGAGTTTACAATGTGCAGCAGAGATAATGTTATGTCTGTAGCTGAGAACATCTGCCATCCAGCCTTTAGAAAATAGTTAATGACCTTGATTCAAAGCAGTATGTGTTCTAAAACAGAAAATGTATAAGAGAACAAGTTGAAAAACATCAGAGGAGGAACATGAACATTCACTNAAGTTTTCTTTGGGAAAAATCCAGGAACTTTTATGATGTTCAAAAATAAAACCTATCTTTAAAATGCTCTTGGATCAAANCATAAGAAGGGAGTGCCCCTCCCCCATTATAGTGGTTAGGTCAAAAACTGAAAGTTTCCTGACTACAGACCAAGCTGCCCCGTGGAACTTGCTCTCGCCAAGCTCCTGCTCCCACCTAAGTCAGCATCTCCTCTCTGTGCAATATGGGATGTAAGGGACACGGCCATCTGTGAGATGAATGGTTTCCTCCACTGAATTCCAATTACAGGTTTTTAATCAGTTCATTTTTCCACCTAGTTTTGGTTACTTGCCGACAGTAAAGCAGTGCAAACTAATTTAATTGGCTTTACCTTGAGGCAGCACCACAAGAGAATGTTGTCTTGCCATTTGGGGAATGTTTTGGCAGATTGAGCAATTTCATCTTCAGGTCTGTGTTCCAAATTAAAAAGTTATTATTTTCATATTTTTCTTTGAAATAGCTCACATTGCTTTTCCATGCTGAGTATGTAGTTCCTAACACTGAAGGAGGAGCCACTGACCCATAATTTAAAGTTCTACACACAGAACTCCTTATGCTGGAAGCTGTAGAAGGGTAGGACAGAGAACTCTAATCCTTCCTTGCACCTTGCTTCTAGATCAACGAAAAAGAAAACAATGAAGAGTTTTGCATTAAAATACATTGTTTGCATTGTTTGATCCCTTTTCTTCCTGTTGGTGCAGTTTGGAACTATTGAAGAGACCTCACAGAGCAATGATATTTGGGTATCTGAATGGTTGTATTTCCCTAGCAATTCACTATGGCCTATGACCAGATTCTAAGCTTTTGGGATGCCTCACTGAATAACACCAAGCTCCCAAGNTTTTATATGTTCAAGAAATAAAAATATCAAATCATTCAATCATAATGGGAAATATAATAGCCAAAGAAGGCAGTTTTATCTTGTCCTTCAATGCATTTTCTTCCTATTGGAAGGGCCACGTGNGAAGCCAANGTACAGGGGTGTGCTAAGTGAAGAAGTAAGATTAAGAGAACCGATATTGCATCTCTGATGGAATATCCAGCAGATCTGTCACCCTATAAGAAGCTGAGTCATCAGAGAAAAAGAAAACCACATTTGTAGATCAGAGTGAGAAAAAGAAAACCACATTTGTGGATCAGAGCGACCCACATCCTAAAAGGTCCAGGATGACTACTTCCAGCACCAACCTTTGTGATACTGATTTTTTTTTTGTGTGCATTCTGTGGAAATAGTCTTGCATTAGTGATTGTCAGGGAATCAATTACTTCATCAAACTGTCTATTTTCTGCCTTCTGCCGTAGGGACCCTCATTCTCTGAAGATGATGTCTACATATTTCTTATTTGATCCATTTCATGTTAAATTTATTAGTCAGACTCTCAAAGCCCCAGAGTTTCTCATGGCTGTCTCTCTGTGCTATTAATGTGAAGCAGAGCTTTGTAAAGTTGACATTGCCAATATTAAGGGACATATAATATCTTGCTGTGAGGGGCTACACTGTGGAAAGTAGGATGTTTAGCACAGCCCTGGCCTCTGTTCTCAGCATGTCAATAGCAACCCCCTCTATGACCCCATTACAGATTTGACAACTAAAAAAAAAATCTTTCCTGTCATTGGCAAATGTTTCCTGGGATCCAAATTCCCTTTTGTTGAAAATGGCTGATATATAGGAGTTAAGCTAANGGAAGAGAAAATTGTTCCTGATTCCTGTCAAGATTTAGGGCCAAAAGCACCCACCCTGGCTGGAGTTCAGCTTCAAGCCATTTGGCCACTCCACTTACAATCTTCTGAGGCTNGTGTCAAAGTCAGATGTTAGCTTCGAGTTCCTTCTGTGAGTTAATTCTCTTTCAGTATTGCTATAGTTTGGATCTAAAATGTCACTCCAGTTCTCATGCNTTAAAAATTTGGACCCCAGAATATGGAACTATTTGGAGGTGATAAAACATCTAACAGGTGGGGCCTAGCAGAGTGGGGGTAACGGTCATTTGAGGCACAGTCTTAAATGGATAGTGAGACCCTGACTCCTTCCTCTTTCTCTGTGTCTCTGCTTCCTGTACACCATGAAGGAAACGGCTCCTCTACCATGAACTACTTCTGAGGATATANTNTGCCACCACAGGCCCCACAGGGTCAAATGACTGGGAATCGAAGCCTCTGAAGTCATGCTCTNAAAATAAGCCTTTCTACCTTATAATTTGATTCTGTCCTGTATTGTGTCACAGTAACGCAAACTTAAAATCTTTTCTAGAAAATTACAGTTTCTCCTATCCGATTGGGCCGAAAGTTAATAATAGCTAAGTAAAGAATTTTATTCAGTTATAAACAGCATCATAGTTTTATTTAAGAAAGAAAACTAATTCAAAATTTGAGGTAGGTGTAGTGTCTGTCAATATCCAGTTATACTTAACCTCTGAGACTCATGTGAATTTCAACTTCCCTGGGCCCATCAAACCTCTGCATTTGTCAACAGAGTCCTGAGTACTTAAATACTGGTGCCATAATCTTTATTATCAAGGAGCCAAAAAACCATACCGGATGCAGAATGAACTAAGTTTTTTTCTTCTCATCATGGTGCTTTTTAGTGAAGACTTCACAGAAATAAACATAACATGTAGGAATCTTAATTTACTAAGTCAGATATCTTATTTTATAATGTTAGAAATACCTTATTTTTATTTTTTAATCTTTTAAAATCTACNTCAAAATCTCACCCTTACATCTCAGGCTCTGGAATGACCATGGTCTAAGGGAGATATCTCTCATCCTTGGTCAGACATGTATTGATAATTTTTGCAGACTTCAGGGAGTTCCTTCAAATCTCCTGGTTGGACTGGTTCTTGGTGAATGAAAGCCCCCACAGTGGCACATGCCACTGCCTTCCTCACAACGTTGCTACTTCTCCAGGTGTGACTCATTCCTAGCTGAAGATGGAGCTCATCTTCAGTTCACAAACCTCTGTCTTGCTCCCCCTCATCCTTAGAGATGCACTCAGGTAAAGTCTCATCCATTATTTTTGGAGTTTAGCACATGCAAGGAGCTTTTAACCTAACACAATTTGTTTTCTCCATTTTTAGAATACTTGAGGCAAGATAGTGTTAAAATCCTAGCTACATGCTTCAAACAGGGAAGAAGTGAATCTGTAGCAGAATACAAATGTGATACATACTGAAATAACAGATAAAACAAAGAGGTCCACACTCCCCACTTCTTTTATTCAGTATAGTTCATGAAGTCATAGCTAAAGCAAAATGAAAAGGGAAATAAATAATAGGTGGAAAAATAGGAAAGAAAGAAAAGATGAAGTATCATTATTTGCAGATAATATTATTCTATATTCATTAGACCCTAAAAATCTAACCAAAAAATATTTTCAGTAAATTGATAGGACACAATATGAACAGAGAAATATTAATATAATTCCTACATACCAAAACAAACATATCAAGAAAGACATTAGGAAATTAATCTCATATGTAATAGATTTCAAAACTAAAATATCTAGTAATACAGTCATATGGTTTCTGTTGCTAAGCCTGTTCGTATGGTGGATTACATCGATCGATTTACACATCTTGAACCATCCCTGCATCTCTATGGTGAATAAAATATAATTACATCACTCCCCCTTTCCTTTCCTCACTCACACCCCTCCCTATGTCCTCTCCCTCCAACTCCTTCCATTCCCCCTCTTAATCCTTCTAAAAAGCATGGCTTCTTTTGATTTGATCTTATTGTTACATGTGTGCACATGCACAAACACACACACAAATAAAAAATATAATCTGCTGGGTCCATTTAGGTGTTGTGTGTAAGTATATAATTTTAGTGCTGACTACTTGGTATTGGGCAACTAATTAGGTGGCTAATCCCTGGGAACACCAATTATCCTTCTCTCGTCAGCTGTTAGCTGCCCATAGGTCTTTGTCTAGGCATAGAGCATATTGAAATTTCTCCCTACCTTGTTGACAAGTCTGTCAGTACTGTAATTGTTTGGGTCTTGTTTAGGCAGCCATATTGTTGTAATACCATGGGTGCAGCTTCTCTGTCATTGCCTGAAGGCACAATCTTAAAGCAGACTTCCTTACTGTTCGGCTTCTACTCCATCTAAATGTAGGTGAAGGAATTGTGTAAGTTGTTTTCNGTATTTTTACCAGTTGTGATTTTCTCTGATAGTCTCCCTTTGCTACAAAGAGAAGCTTCTCTGATGAAGGGTGACAGCTTCAGTTATCCATGAGAACAAGTATACGTTTTTAGAATGCAGTTAAGAATTATGTTGATTTAGGAAAGAGATGACAGTAGGTTTCCCTCTAAAATCCCTGACCTCACTAGCCCCAGTGGCTAGGTTTTCAGTGCCTGTTGAGAGCTCCTTAATTCTAATTGGACAGCTGTTTGTTACTGACAAGATATGAGGGTCACTATTGGACCCTTAGGGATATCTTGTCATAGTGGTTATTGTTGTGGCTCATAGGCATCATAACTTGCTNTAACTNTTGATTACATACTCCATTTGGTAGCTGCATAGCACCTTATTATACTATGAAAGCTGGTCCTCAGGGAGATCTAATCCAAATCTCCAAAATCCTATGTCCTTAATTCATGATGTTTTCAGCAGTAGTGACTTACCTTGAACTCTGGGAGGCAACTGAAGTCATTTCCACAATGGCCAAGGATGTGTTGAACATTAAAATAATAATAATAGTAAAGTTTCTCAGCTATTTTTATTTCATCTTTTGAGAACTCTATTTAGTTCCATCTCCCACTATTTTCATTTTATTGTTTGTTTTCTTGGTGTTATCTTTATAAATTGCTTACGTATTCTAGACACTAACCCTCTGTCAGATGTATAGCTGGTATAGAATTTTCCTCTTCTGTAGGCTGTCTCTTTAAGAGAAGGGTCATGTCTTTTACTGTATCTACAGTTTCATACAGTCCATTCTTCAATTGTTTATCTTATTTTAATTAAAANTTTTATACAATATGTTTTAATCATGTTTCCCCCTAACTCCTCTCAGATTCTCCTCACCTCTGTACCCACCCACTCAATTTCATGTTTGCTTTCTCTTCCCCCCTCAAAAACACAAAACAAAACCAAAAATGAATATTAAAACAAACAAAAATGAAAGCAAAAAATTACCAAAACAAATGAAACAAACAAGCAAAGAAAACAATTGTCGAGTCCATTTTGTGTTTGCTAACTACTCCTAGGCATGGGGCCTGGGGTGTGGTTGATATGCACAGTAANACTTCATTGGAGAAAAGTGACTTTCCCTTACCCAAGAGGCATAAATTGGGAATAGCATCTTGATTAGGGGTGGGACATTGTGTCCACTTCACATTCTTGGTACTGGGATTTTGTCTAGCTTGAATTTGTGCATGCTATCACACTGTATCTGAGAACAAGCCACTAGATTAAACACAGAGGTCAGGCAGTGGTGGCACACACCTTTAATCCTNGCACTAGGGAAGCAGAGATCNATCTGGATCTCTGTGAGTTCAAAGCCACCCTGGACTACATGAGATTGACTCAGTCTAGGAGAGAAAACAGAGCCAGACCGTGGTGGCACACACCTTTATCCCAGTACTGGGAAGCACACACACCTCTAATCCCAGGTCATGATGGCTGCATGGAGAAAGGTATGTAAGACATAAGGAGACAGGAACTAAAGGCTTTTTGGCAGAAGCGTCCCTTTCAGCTAGATGCTTTTTCGGCTGGAGCCTTCCGGGTGAGGACTTAGAGGACTTCAGCCAGAGGATTCATGGCATTGGTGAGGTGACACATGGCAGTGGCTTGTTCTTTTCTCTCTCTGATCTTTCAGCATTTACTCCAATATCTGGTACCGGGTTTTTTATTATAAGACCAATTTAAGATTCAAGCAACAGAGGCTTGGGGGAGGGGGGACTGCCCGCTTTCTCTCTCTCTCTTCCCACGAGGTCGCATCTACACCTCCCCTCTTCCCCCTTTCCCATCTCTTTCTCTCTTCTCTTTTCTTCCTCTAATCTCCTCAGCTCCCTTCTCTCCCTTCCCTCCCAATAAAACTCTCCCTGTGAGTGTGGTCTGCATGGTGTATCCCTCTCCGGGGCTCCCACCCACCGTGACCGCCGTGCNCCATTTTTAAAATACAATACTACTAGTCTAAGTTTTGTTTCTATTCTTTTGTTAATACCTGCAAAATAATTTTCAGGAATTTTGATTGTGCTTGCATTGAACATGTAAACCANGGTGGGAACAACTAATATTTTGACAGTTTTTAGACTTCCTGTCTACAGATACATCTTTCTATTTATGATGTTCTTTCATGTCAATAATCCATATTTTCCTTATATTCATCTTGTAAATATTTTGATAAATTTTTACTTATGCTTCCATTTGTGCTAATTGGAATGGAGCTATGTTTTAAATTTCATTTTTTATTGTTAGTATACAGTCACAGGCTTTTATAAGTTAACCTTGGAAGTGTGACTTTGCTCTTGTCAGTTATTATTTCAGGAGTTTGTGTCAGTTCATTTTGATNTTATGCAAAGAAGATACTATAGTCNATGATGAAAGGACATTTATCCTTAAACATTCTGTATANGTTTTAATTCNTTTTAAACTTCAGTACAGTGCTAAAAGCAAGGGTAGTAGGGAATTGCCCATGAGTTCTTCTACATTAGAGGGGAAAATTAGTGTTTCTCACCATCAATGGGATTTTTTTTTTTGGTATACTGTTTCATATATAATTTTGGGAC
>LZPO01108866.1:0-16282 GCA_001675575.1 Neotoma lepida
TTAAGGGCAATTTCTTCTGTTTCTTTTGCTTTGGGATGTTCAGGTCTTGCTGATGTAGAATCACTAAGTCCTGATGGGGTCGTATTTGTCTTTATGTTGTTGACTGTGTTTTTGTACTGGCATCTACCCATTTCTTCCTCCACTTGGTGCAGGCAGTGTCTGTGTCTGCTGGAGGCCTGTCTTGGTCCGATTGATAATCTTGGTCCAATGGGAGCTCTTGGTCTAATTATGGCTGATGGAATCTCTTGGTCCCAATCAGCACTGGCGGGCTCTGTCTCCAAGGAGGATGGAATTTGCTGGAGGTGGGGTTTCAGGGTTACAGGATTTGGTGGGGGGATGGTGGTGGTCTGAGCTGTNTGCAGAAGACCTACGTACTAGCCTGAAACTGGGACTGCAATGGGTGGTGGTGTGNGGGCNCAGGGCTCTGGCCCTGGGCCCAGAGNCGAGAGGCTGAGGTGTTGGGCTAGGGGGATACTCACCTCTTGGTCCCAATCCAACCCATAATTCTTATCTATGTTTAGCCACATGGCTTGGTACCTTTTCTCAGTCAGGTATTCTCATCCTCCTTCCTCTGCATCTGGCTGGTGACTCCTGAATCCACCCTTCCTCTTCCCAGAATTCTCCTAGTCTAGTTGCCNTGCTCATACCTCCTGCCTGGCTACTGGCCAATCAGTGTCTTATTAAACCAGTTCAAGTGACAAATCTTTACAGTGTACAATATCATTTTCTCACACACACTAAAGAGGTGTAAAGTGTATAAGGTTGAGAGACACCAAAAGATAGTTTTAGATGGTAATGCAAGTTAGGATAGAAAGTGAATTAGGTANAAGACATTGGACTCACCAAGACAGGACAGATAATGGAGTATTTTCTCTGAATTTGTCAAATGCAAATGGACTAGACATTGTTGATGTATTTTTTGCATATATATATATACTGTATAAAGTTATTGCACTTGTTGTATATAGTTTTTCTTATGTTAGTTATAATCTTTTTATTTTAGACAAAAAGGGGAAATGTGGTGATATTTTGTTGTGATCTAACAAATTAAGCTTGCCTAAAGATCAGCGTGCAGAGCTAGGCCACTAGTTAGTCACAGAACTAGGCAGTGGTGGCACACACCTTTGATCCCAGCACTTGAGGTCTCATGCCTTTATTCCCAGCACTAGGGAGGTGGAGACAGAAAGTGATATGACTGGGTGGAGAGAGGAATATAGGTCAAGAGGAGACAGGAGCTCTGGCCCTTTCAGGCTAAGGATTAGGTAGATGTAAAAAATCTTTCTAGTGGCTGGTTGCTTTGCTTCTCTGATCTTTCAGCTTTTACCCTAATATCTGACTCTGTTTTTTTATTATTAAGACCAATTAGAATTCTCAGTATACTAGTAAGCCTCAATTTTCCTAACCACCCTCCCCTAGCAACTATCTGCACAATTTCCACACATGGCTTCTTCTGTGTGTAGATAAGCCTCTTGTGTCCCATAGATCCTGAGTCACATCCATTTATTCATGCAGAAAAACTTGANTATGTGCAATAAGGAATTTGTGACACATCCAACATTGATCTTTCTGGTAATTATCTTGGCTATTCAAAATTTTGTTCTCCATATGAATTTTAAAGTTTTCTTAGTCTGTGAATAATGTCATTCGGGTTTTGAGGGGGATTGCACTGAATCTGTAGAGTTCTTTCAATAATATAGCCATTTCACAATGTTAATTTTGCTGATCCACAAGTTTGTGAGATCTTTCCATTTTTTAGTATTTTCTTCAATTTCTTTCTTTGGTGTCCTGAAGTTTTCATTGTAGATGTCTTTAACTACCTTGCTTTGTTTTTCATAGATTTTTTTTAAGTTGTGAATGATAGTTGTTTTGTTTTTTTTTCCTTTTCTTTTTTTTCTTGATTTCTGTTTTAGAAAGTTTGTCATTGTACATAACAACTGATTTTGATATGTTGCTTGTGCCCTTATGCTGAATATGTTCATCAGCTCTTAGGCTTTGCTGNTGGAGTCTTTAGGGTCTCTAATTATGAACTCANGTCCTCTGTAAGAAGAGATACTTTGTCATTTTCCTTTCCTGTTTGTATCTTCTTCCCTTTCTCTTGTCTTATTGTTCAAGCTACTACTTCAAGCACTATTGAGTAAGAATGGAGTCGTGGGCATCAATATCTCACTAAAGATTTTAGAGGAAATGCCAGTCAGTATAATGTTGGCTGTATGTTTATTGTGTGTATCCTTAATTATGGTAACATATGGTCCTTCTATCTATGGTCTCTTTGGGATTGTTTCCATGAACAGTGTTGATCTTTGACAAAGGCTTTCTTGCTTTGATCAAAATGAGCATGCAGTTTTTATTTGCAAGTCTGTTTAGGGCTGAATTACTCTTGTTGACTGCATATATTGAATCAACTTTGCATCTCCTAAATGAAGCCAACCTGGCTATCCTCTATGATCTTTTAATATGTCCTTGNACTCAGCTTGCAATATTTTTTTCTGAGAGTTTTGAATATTTATTTGTCATGTGCTCCAATTAAAACTGGAAAAGTGGTAGCTTCTTTGATGCTTAAACAGTATTTCTTCATATTATTTGATAATTCCATACATGCATATAATAATGTGTTTTGATGAAGTGCACCCCTTTTTCTGTCCTTCCAGTTCCCTCCNTATTCTTTCCCAATATTCCCTCCCAATTTCATGTTTGTTTGTTTTTCAACCTNCTGAATTCATTCAGTACTTCCAGAATGTACCTGAGTANAGGGCCATCTATTGGAGCATGGGTAGCCTCTCTGGGTCACATCCTTAATGAATGCTTCCTCTCCCAGCAGCCATCAATTGCCAACAGGTCTTCAGGTAGGGGTAGGACTTCTTGGTCNTCTCCACTCCCATAAAGGGATTTTGTTTGGTTTGAGCTTGCACAGATCTTGTACACTCTGTCACAACTGTTGTAANTTTATATGNGCAGCTACCCTGTTGTACCTAGAAAACACTGTTTTGTAGTCACCCACTGTTANAGGCTCTCACAATCTTTTCAAGCTGTCTTCTAAAATTATATTTGGTTCCTGGGAGGAATTTTTATTAATTAAATTTTTTCATTTATTTTACATCCAGACCACAGTTTCCACTCCCTCTGCCCCTCCCATTCCCAATTCCCCCCCCCATGTTGAGACGTTTTGTGTTTATTTTCATTGAGGAAATTGGTGTATAGATTTCCCTTTATCTTGTGTGCTTATCTGGCTTTGGTAACAGGGTAATACTGACTGTGTAGAATGAATGTGATGGAGAACCTTCCTTTCTGTCTTATGAAGTAGTTTGAGGAACAGTGTTACTCTTTAGAGTTTTGGCAGACTTCAGCAGTGAATTCATTGTTATATCTTCTTGAAGAATTTTCCTTTGACGTGCAGTCAACTTGCTTATCTATTCTGATTTGTTTTGGCTTCAATTTCTACTTTATTAGATGTCAGAATAGCTATGCCAGCTTGTTTGTGGTTTCTAGTTGCTCGATAGAATGCTTTCAGTCTCAGTGTGTGAGTGTCATTACCAGTGAGGTGTGTTTCTGGCAATAGAGGACANTAGTATCTAGAGTTTAAATCCATGCAGTCAGTCAGTGTCTCTTTATTGGTTAGGAACATTCACATTTACTAATTTCTGCAATTCTGTTCTTTGCTCTCTGGTTGCTGAAATTATTGGTTTTCTTCTTTCTTTCCCATTAGTATCTGACATTTNCTCTTTTATTGTGTTGGACATGGTGGGTTCTATCTTAGNTTTTCTTGGCTCATCTATTTCTCGCACAACATTTATTCTTTCCTGGGTTCTCGAGGTTGAGGCTGTCCTCTGGGTGTAATGCCCCTNTAAGCATCTTCTATAGCATTGCCTTGGCAGTCATGAACTGAGTTAGATTGTGCAATCTTGGGATGTCTTCACTTCTCCATCAGTTTTCAAGACAGCTTTGTTGGGTATAGCTCTCTTGTTTGGCAGGCAGTGGTTTGCTTTCAGNATTGGGAACACATTGTTCAATACTTTCCTGACTTTGAGGGTTGCTGGCAAGAAATCTGTTGTCATTCTGATGTCTCTGTCTTGGTGAGTGGGCACTTTTCCTCTATGGCTTTAATATTGTTTCCTTGTATTTTTAAACTTTTAACTACAGTAAGTCAGTATGGTTCCCTGCTTATGTCTACTCAGGATGCTTTTGCTTTGAATGCCTACTTCTTTATCTACATGTGGAAACTTTTCTGCTTTTATTTTGCTGACCAGATTCTCCATGCTCCTGTTTGTACAGTTCCTTCTATCCTGTGTATTCCCTAAGTTTGGTACTTTGATTGCTGTTTACCGCTCTAGATGTGGGAAGACCTGGGAGAATGGAGCCAATAAATAATGAAACAAGGCAGATTAAAGTCTCATGCAATAGCCAAGAGCATCAGACAATTTATACTCTGGGGGTTAAGAGGAGTCACATGATTAAAGTGTCCAATCACCAGGGAAAGCTGCATATGACAGGCAAGCTGAACATGGCAGACAAGCTGCACATGGCAAAATCATGTTTTTCCATANAGGCATATAAACAAACAACAACAGCCAATTGTAATGAATAATCGGAAGTAAACTCAGTCCTATCTGCTACACCTGGGAGGNGCATGAAAGTATAATCCAAGAACAATTTTGTGCTTTTGAAGACATTGAGGTCACAAGACNCTTGTCTTGGTTTTTCAGAATTTTCTCACAAGCACTCGGAAATCTCCTCACATGACTCAATTCTTGGACAGTGTTCCAATAGATTGCAACCTACAGTTCTTGACCATTGTGGTCATACTTGGTTATTTTTCTCCTTATGATATTCAGTGTAGTATTTTATCAATCCTAAAACTTATCCCTGGTAATTTTTCTTCTGCTTGGTTGAGTTTCACAGTGATTCTAGACATTAAATGTTCTTTTCTTTGTTTGTTTTTAATTTTGTTTCTTGGATTTTTCTATTTTTTCCAAAATATCAGTTTCTTTGCAAAACATTTTAATTCCATGCTGCCAACTTTCCATGCATACTTCTTCTCTTATTTATTCATTGAAAATAGATTCTTCTCTCATACAATACATTCCTTCCCTTCCCTCCACTCCTTCCAGCTCCTTGAAACTTTCCCTCTCCCCCAGATCCACTCCCCTTCTGACTTCTCTTCAGAAAAGAGCATGCCTCCAAGACAAAACAAGATACAATAAGACAAGCCAAAAGCCCTTGTATTAGGCTGGACAAGGCAACTCAATAAGAGGAAAAGGGTCCCAAGAGCAGGCAAAAGAGTTGGAGATACACCCACTGTAAGGAGTCCCACAAAAACACCAACCTAACAGCCATAACATATATGCAGAAGACCTGGTACAAACTCATGCAGACCCAAGTTTGTTACTTCTAAAGGAGAACTCCCCCTGAACAGGGGGGCTTCCTCAGACCCCAGATTAGGCACAAACTACACCCAAATACCTGTTTTCACAGCAAGATCCTTTATTAAATGGGGAAGAGGTGTTAAAGTGACTGTTTTCTGACTTGGGCAGAAAAACAGCAGCAAATAACCTTGCAGATGTAATTTTTAAGAGGAGAAGAAGGGGAAGTCTGTGTTAGAATGGGCTAGGATGCAGTGGTAAAGGAGATAAGGGATGAGGAAGAAGGGGAAGGAGACAAGAGAAAGGAAGGGACAAAGGACTGCCTCTGGATAGAGAGGAGACAGACNTGGCACATAGGCAAATGGCAGTTTATAAAGGTAAAAGGGGAAACCCCATGTTAGGATGAGGTGCTTAATTTTAATTGGGCATGTTAATTAGGTGAACCAAAGGAGCCTTCTGGTTGGTGGACTTTGGAGTCAGCCTCAGGAGGAAGAAGTGGCCAAATAAGGGAATAGACCTTGGTGGCCAGCTTTAGGAATGTAATCTAATGGATTTTAGTGAGGCAGAGGGAATGAGGGAGAAGAGCAAAGCCTGTCAGATTCACCTGCTCTAGTGGGCTAGTGTCCCTTCAACTTCAGTCTCCATGAGCTCATGTGAGCTCTGCTTAGTTGATTCAGTGGGCCATGTTCTCCTCGTGTCTTTGAACCCCCTGACTCCTGCAATATTTCTTCCCCTTCTTCCTTAGGGTTCCCTGATCTCTGAGGGGAGGAACCTGATGAAGATCTCCAATTTAGACTCTCTGCATAATGTCTGGCTGTGAGTCTCTGTATCCACTCACACCTGCTGCTGAAGGAAGGCTCTCTGATGATGACTTGACAAGGAACTGCTCTATTAATATAGCAGAATATCACAAGAATTCATTTTTTATTTAGCCAGTTGTGTTTGATTCTATCCTAGGTCTCTGGACTCTCTAGTCTCTAGTTCCTGACCATCCAGGCAGTGTAGGGCATGGGATACCTCTCATAGTACGGGTCTCAAGTTAAACAAGCATTGATTGGCCACTCNCTCAAGTTCTGTGCTACCATTGTCCCAGCACATCTTATAGGTAGAACAGATGGTAGGTGGAGCNTTTTGTAGCAGGTTCGGTGTCCAGGTTTCTCTTTTTGTAACCTACAGAGTACCTTCTCATACCAAAGAGACTAGAATGTAGAGGTGAAGGCTCTATGAAGATAGCAGCTTGACCTCTCTATGTTGAATGAGTTATGTGGATGTTATCCTTGGCAATGGGGCCACCACTGTCTGTTTTCAGAGAATGACCTTCTGTCCTAGCATCAGCCTGCATTGTTTAGGAATCACCATGGGACCCCCTCAGCCAAAAACTCAGCCAAATGTAACCCAGCCTTGCCTGGCTATAAAAGATGACCAGTTCAAACTCTGTATCCTCTATTACTAAGAGTTCTCACTAGAGTCTACCTCATAGATTCCAGGAAGTTCTCACTGCACTNGGTATCCTCACCACTCCCCTAAATGGTCCTCAATTCCAGCTGTCTCCCCATACTCCCTCCCTCTACCCCTCCTCATCTGATCCTTCCCACTCCTATCTCTATCTANACCCAGTATACCTACAAAATTTATTCTATTTCCCATTCCCAGGGAGGTCCTCNCTAGAGCCCTCTTCTTTACCCAACTTCTCTGGGCCTATGGATTGTAGCTTGGTTATCATTTACTTAACAGAAAATATCCACTTACAAATGAGTACATACCATATTTGTCTTTCTGGGTCTGGGTTACCTCACTCAGGATGATTTTTTTTTCTCGTTCCATATATTTGCCTGCAAATTTCATGATGTCATGTTTTTTTAACAGATGGGTAATACTCCACTCTGTGAATGTACCACTTTTTCTTTATCCATTCCTTTGTTGAGGGACATCTAGGTTTCCAGTTTCTGGCTATTGTGAATAAAACTGAAATGAATATAGTTGAGCAAGTGTCACTGTGGTAGGATGGAGCATCCTTTGAGTATATGTCCCAGAGTGGTATAGTTATGTCTTGAGGTAGCTCGATTCTCAATAATCTGAGAACCTGCCATATTGGTTTCCACAGTGGTTGTTATACTAGTTTGCACTCCTACCAGCAGTGGCGGTGTGTTCCACTTGCTCCACATCTTCCCCAGTTGTCATTTGTGTTATTATCTTAGTCATTCTGACAGGTGTAAGATGGAATCTCAGAGTAGTTTTGATTTGTATTTCCCTGATGGCTGAGNATGCTGAACATTTCTTTAAGTGTTTCTCAGCCATTTGTCATTCCTCTGTTGAGAATTCTGTTTAGATCTGTATCCCATTTTTAATTGGATTGTTTTTTATATCTAATTTATTGAATTCTTTATATATTCTGGATATTAATCATCTACTGAATGTGGAGTTGATAAAAATCTTTTCCCATTTTGTAGGCTCTTTGTCTGATTGACAATGTCCTTTGCCNTACAGAAGCTTTTCAGTTTCAATAGGTCCCATTTATTAATCATTGCTCTTAGTGCCTGTGCTATTGGTGTTCTGTTCAGAAAGTTGTCTCCTGTTCCACTCTTGCCTACTTTCTCTTCTATCTTGTTCAATGTATCTGGTTTTATGTTGAGGTCTTTGATCCACTTAGACTTGAGGTTTATGCAGGGTGATAGATATGAATTTATTTACATTCTTCTACATGCAGAAATTAATTTGATCAGCATCATTTGTTGAATATGCTGTATTTTTCAATGTTTCTTTCTGGATTGTTTATGAAAAATCAGGTGTCNGTGTGTATAAATTTATGTCTGGGTCTTTGGATTGATTCCATTAATCAATGTGTCTGTTTTTATGTCAATATCATGTAGTTTTATTACTATAGCTCTGTAGTACAACTTGATATCAGGGATGGTGATACCTCTAGCAGTTCTTTCATTGTTCAAGATTGTTTTTAGCTATCCTGGGTTTTTTGTTTTTCCATATGAAGTTGAGAATTGTCCTTTCAAGGTTTGTAAAGAATTGTGTTGGAATTTTGGTGGGGGTTGCATTGAATCTGTAGATTGCTTTTGGTAGGATGGCCATTTTCACTATGATAATCCTANTAATCTATGAGGATTAATCCATGGGCGATCGTCCATCTTCTGACATGTCTTCTTCAATTTCTTTTTTTAAAGACTTGAAGTTTTTATCATACAAACCTTTCACTGGCTTGGTTAGAGTTACCCCAAGATATTTTATATTATTTGAGGCTATTGTGAGGGTGTTGTTTCCCTGGTTTCTTTCTCAGTCCATTTGTCATTTGTATATAGGAGGACTACTGATTCTTCTTTTTCTTTTTTTTTCAGTTTATTTTGTTTCTAGCCACTTTGCTGACAGTGTTTATCAGCTGTAAGAGTTCCCTGGTGGAATTTTTAGGGTCACTTATATATACTATCATATCATCTGCAAATAAAGATACTTTGACTTCTTCTTTTCCAATTTGTATCCTCTTGANTTCTTTCAGTTGTCTTATTGCTGTAGCTAAGAACCCAAGCATGACATTGAATAGATATGGAGAGAGTAGATAGCCTTGTCTTGTTCCTGATTTTACTGGAATTTCTTTGAGTTTCTCTCCATTTAATTTGATGTTGGCTATAGGCTTGTTGTAAATTGTCATTATTATGTTTACATATGCCCCTTGTATGCTTAATCTCTCCAGGACTTTCATCATGAAGGGGTGTTGGGTTTTGTTTAAGACTTTTTCAGCATCTAATGAGATGCTTATGTGTTGTGGGATTTTTTCTGTCAGTTTATTTATATGGTGGATTACATTTACTGATTTTATTATGTTGAATCATCCCCACATCTCTGGGATGAAACCTACTTGATCATGGTGGATGATCGTTTTGATGTACTCTTGGATTCATTTTGCAAGTATTTTGTAAAGTATTTCTGTATCTATGTTCATAAGGGAAATTGGTCTGTAATTCTCTCTCTTTGTTGAATCTTTATATGGTTTTGGTATCAGGGTGACTGTAACCTTATAAAATAAACTGGGCAATGTTCCTTCTCTTTCTATTTTGTAGAATAATTTGAGGAGAATTGGTGTTAACACTTCTTTGGAAATCTGGTAGAATTCTGTGCTAAAACTGTCTGGCCCTGACCTTTTTTGGTTGGGAGACTTTTAATGATTGCTTCTTTTTCACCAGGGATTATAGGTCTATTTAAATGTTTATCTGATATTGATTTAAATTTAGGGAAGTGGTACATATCAAAAAATTATCCATGTCTTTTAGATTTTCCAATTTGGTTGAGGGATGTAGGGNAAAGGGGNCAGCTAAAGAAACCTACCCTGACCCAGGAGCCCAGAACCAAGGAAAGAAACACAGCNTAGATCTGGGANCTGAGCCAATGAAAGAAACACTTTATTCCTGAACCCAGAACCAAAGAAACATGCTCTGACTCTGAAATCAGTGCCAAAGAAACACACTTTGTCCCTGGAATTGAGCCAATGAAAGAAATATGCCCTGACCTTAGAATTAGAGCCAAAAAGCTAAGAAAGGTCACTGAAAGAAATGCATTTTGACTCTGAAATCAGAGCCATCTCTGCCTCTGATCAACTGACCAGTGAAACCAACCAATTACAGAGCAGGAAACCAACCAATCCCTGAGCACCCTGACCTTGACCCAGAATCAATGAAAGAAACACATCCTGGATCTGAGACCCAAGCCAGTGAAAGAAACACTTTATCCCTGAATCCAGAACCAAAGAAACCAGTGCCATCTCTGAAATCAGAGCCATTTCTGCCCCTGATCAGTGAAAACTAACTGATCTCAGAACAGAAAATCTTCTTCCTGGAAAAACTCCACCCCTAAGAACTCCTATATAAACCATCCTGCCTGTTCAGTTGTNGAATGTTCTCTCCCACCCTGGTAAAGGCAGCCACTCTCCTGGACTCTTCCTTCTCAAATAAATCTCTTTCTCAAAAGAGTCTTGGGTGTGAATATCTTCATTCACTGGCCAAGAGAAGAACAACATTGCTAAGATGTCCCTTAGAGGAGTGATCAGGAAAAACCTTGTAGAGACATTCCCTTAGGGGGCTGAGCAAGGCAGAGCAGAACAGAAGAACCTTCCTGAGACAATTCTTGTCCCTTAAGGGACTGAGCAAGGTGGAGGAGAACAGAAAAACCTTGCTGAGACNTCTCTTAGAGGACTGAGCAAGGTGGGCAGAAAAAGTAACAATTTTTTACTGGAGCTGGAGGAGATTGCTACATTTCTGCAAGGGTTTTCCCTTTAGCANAGTGAAGCAAAAGTGCTGCAACCTGCAAGAATATATTATAGAGATTCAGCTGTATATAATAAAGCTATACCTAGAAAAGTCAAGGAATCTTTCTAGAGGAAAGCNATATATCAGGGAATATTTGGTGCTATTCAGCTTTTAATATATCAGCTGTCTTCTGCTATGAATTTCTTGTGTGCTTATATACTACTAGGTCTTACTGGCAAACAGTATAAGCTTCTCAGACCTACTGCTGATCTGAACTAGGTAACACCCCTACAAAACCTAGGAGATAGGCAGATTGTAGATTATTAACTTTGTTTCTTGTGCAAATAAAGCTAAGACCTTCCTTCCCCAGACAGGGAAAATGGCATTCCAGAGCAATTGATTCAGAACAAAAGAGTTTTTTGCATATCCATGTAAAGTGAAGGTTGGGGCAGAATTCCTGGTCCAGGTAGAGTCTTGTGGCTGGAGAAAGGAGAACAAGGCAAACTTTTTGGATGAGTAGGGATTGGGTCAGATCAGGAGAAGAGGAAGGGAAGATGGAGGACAAAGGAATGGAGGATGAGGATGAGGTCGAGAGCATAAGAACTTAGTTATTACTAGGGCTATGAGAGAACAGAAAAAGAGGGGACAGAGAGGAACTGAGTGTCAGAATGGAACTGAAACNATGTAGATAGAATTTTGTCTCATAGAAATAAAATGGTCAGATGAAAGGGCCCAGTGTACTTAGAATCTTTTCCCTCAGATTATCCCATCTCCAGCTGTAGCATCTTCCCCAGGACTCTGGGAGAAATCTTCTCATGGCAGGCCTCTGGGAAAATTTCAATACAAAAGAAGCAACATCTTGGGCTGGAGAAGAAGCAGAGTTCTGCTGGGAGGCCCCCTTAAGTGGGAGATGAGCAAAGCTCAGCTGTAGTGGCTCTCCAGGAGTAAAGCAGGATTGCTACATCCTGTGGGAAGACCATACCCCATCACACACCAACTCAAGGTATAGCCTGACTCCCCAGACAGNCAGGAAACCTTTTCATCTAGAACTGGGCTCTCCCAATGTAGGTCCAGCTACCTGAGCTGTCCTAGCTGCTCAAGGTATAGCCTGATCCCCTGAGAAGTCAGGATACCTTTCCCTCAAGAGCTGAGCTGTCCCATTGCAGCTCCAGCCACTGGAGTTGTTCTAGCAGCTCAAGATATAGCCTGACTCCNCAAGCAGTCAGGATATCTTTCCCCTAAAGTTACAACACTGACTTGCTTAAAATAAGTTTTTAAAGTATGACCTAATGATTCTNTGGATTTCTTCAGTGTCTGTTGTTAAGCCTCCCTTTTTGTTTTTGTCTTCATTAATTTGGATATTCTTTCTCTGTCTTTTGGTTAGTTTGGATAAGGGTTTGGCTATGTTGTTGATTTTCTCAATGAACTCTTTGTTTTACTCATTCTTTGTATTATTCTGTTTCTATTTTATTGATTTCAGCCCTCAGTTTGATTGTCTTTGCCATCTACTGTTCTTGTCTGTGCTCATTTTGTTCTAGAGCTTTCAGGTGTGCTGTTAAATTGCTAGATTGAGATCTCTCTAACTTTTTTATGTAAGCACTTAGTGCTATAAACTTTGCTCTTAGCAACACTTTCATTGTGTNCCATATATTTTGGTATATTGTGTATTCATTTTCATTGAATTCTAGAAAGTCTTTAATTTCTTTATTTCTGTCTTGACCCAATTTTCNTTCAGTAGAAAGTTGTTCAGTTTCNACGAGTTTGTAAGCTTTCTGTTGTTTCTGTTGCTGTTGATATCCAGCTTTAATCTATGGTGGTCTGATAGGATACAGGGGGTTATTTCAATTTTCTTATATATATTGAGACTTGCTTTGTGTCTGAGTATGTGGTCAATTTTGAAGAAAANTGCATGAGGTGCTGAAAGATATTTTNTTTTGTTTTGGGGTAGAATGTTCCATAAATATCTGTTATGTTCATTTGGTTATAACAACAGTTAGGCTCATCATTTCTTTGTTTAGCTTTTGTCTGGATGATCTATCCATTAATAAGAATGTGGTATTGAAGTCTCCCACTATCAGTGTATGAGGGTCAATATGTGATTTAAGCTGTAGTAGCATTTTGGGTTTTTTTTTTGTTGTTGTTTGTTTGTTTTATTTTGTTTTTCACAAAAGTGAATGCCTTTGTGTTTGGGGCACAGATGCTAAGAATTGAAATGTCATCTTGGTGGATTTTTCCTTTGGTAAACATGTAGTTCCTTCCCATTTCTTTTGATTGATTTTGGTTTGAAGTCTATTTTGTTAGATATTAAAATGGCTTTACTACCTTGCTTCTTAGGTCCATTTGCTTGGATTATCTTTTTCCAACTCTTTATCCTGAGGTAATATCTATCTATCTTGATTTTGAGGTGTGTTTCTTGTATGCAGTAAAAGGATGGGTCCTGTTTTTGCATCCATTCTGTTAACCTGTGTCTTTTTGCGGGGGAATTGAGACCATTGAAATTGAGAGATATTAATGACCAATGATTGTTAATTTCTGTTATTTTGTTGTTGNTGGTGGTGGTCTTGGTGGTGTGTGTGTGTGTGTTTCCCTCCTGTTGATTTTGCTGGTGTGAGATTATTTATTTCCTGTGTTTTCATGTATGTAGTTAACCTCCTTGGTTTGGAGTTTTCCTCCTGTAGGGATGGATTTGTAGATAGATATTGTTTAAATTTGACTTTATCATAGAATATCTTATTTTCTTCATCTATAATAATGAAAGCTTTGTTGGATATAGTAATCTTGGCAGACANCTGTGGTCTCTTAAAGTTTGCAGCACGTCTATCCAAGCTCTTCTGGCTTTTAGAGTCTCCTTAGAGAAGTCAAGTGTAATCCTTACAGGTCTGTCTTTATATGTTACTTTGTCTTTTTCCTTTGTGGCTTTCAATATTCTTTCTTTATTCTGTATGTTTAGTGTTTTAATTATTTTGTTGTGAGAGGACTTTCTTTTCGGTCTTTTGGTGATCTATATGTTTCTTGTACCTTTATAGGCATCTCCTTCTTTAGATTAGAAAAATTTTCTACTATTATTTTGTCGAAATATTTTTCTGGCCCTTTGACCTGGTATTCTTCTCCTCCCTCTATTCCTGTTCTTCATAGNTTTGGTCTTTTCACAATATCCCAGATTTCCTGGGTGTTTTGTGTCAGGAATTTTTTAGATTTAACATTTTCCTTGATCAATGTATCCATATCTTCTATTATATCTTCAGTGCTTGAGATTCTCTCTTCCATCGTTTGTATTTTGTTGGTGAAGCTTACCTCTGTAGTTCCTTGTTTGCATTCCTAGATTTTTCATTTCCTGTATTCCTTAGGGTTTTTTTTTAATTTCTTCTAATTCTGATTTCAAGTCTTGAACAGTTTTATTTGTTTCCTTCTACTGTTGCTTATTTTTTTTCTTGGATCTCTTTAAGGGATTTATTCCTTCTCTCTCTCTCTCTCTCTCTCTCTCTCTCTGTGTGTGTGTGTGTGTGTGTGTGTGTGTGTGTGTGTGTGTATTGTTTTCTTTCTTTGAGGGATTTATTCATTTCCTCCAATTATTGGTTTGTGTTTTCCTGGATTTCTTTAAGGAATTTATTCATTTCCTCTTAAAAGATTTTTTCATTTCCTCTTTAAAGACCATTAATCATCTTCATATAGTTGGTATTATGGTCTTTTTATTATGCTTCAGTTATGTTGGGTTATTCAGGGTCTGTTGTAGTAGGATAGCTGGACGTTGGTGGAGACATATTGCCATGATAGTTATCGACTGTGTTCTTACACTGGCATCTAGGCATCTGAGTTTGGGGTAATTATAGGTCTAGATGCTGATCTGGGTTTATCTTTGTTGGGTGAGTGTTTTGTTCCTTGGTTTCTGTTTCCTCTCTGGATTTTCAGAGAGTGGGTTGGCTGTGTGTGGCCTGTTTTACTGACCTGGTCAGCTGGTGTGTTCAAGGGGAATGCTTGCTGGTGTTGGAGGATGGGGGAAGAGGAGGCCAGGGGAGAAGATCTATTGCAGGACTAGGGTTGACCCTGAGAATTAGGTCTGCTGTAGCAGAGGGTAGGGAAGGTCCATNGACAGTCTACCTGGTCTCTGATAGGTGTGGCCTATGGTTGATCAGGGAATGGTTCTCTGAGTTGGGGGCTGAGACATAGAGAGGAGTCTGGGAGGAGGATGGGGTTGGGGGGTTGGAGGTGGGGCTGTCTCTTATACACATCTAGATGTGTATAAGAGACAGGATTTGGACACAGGGGAGGGAAAGCTACATCTGGTGTTCTGTTGCAGCACTAGGGGAGACCCTGAGAATTGGGTCTAAGGTAACAGTCTTTGGGCAACCTACCAGGTCTTCTCCATGCATATTTCTGATTTTCCACTCTTCTGACTTTTCCTTCTATGTTGTGGATTTTCCTCTTCAGGTTCTGTTTGAAATCTCCTCCCTATTTGTATCATCTTTCAGGCCACTAGTTATTAGTCATATTAGTTAATTTTGAAGTTTCTTCCTTGTGTTTTACCTATTTCAATATCTTTAACTTGAGCACCTGACAAGTTATGATCTTTTTGCTTCCTTGTGTGCTGTGATTTTTGCATCTATTGTTTTGGTAACCCTTCCAGTTCTCTGAGAGGTTGTACTGAGCGTCTGTCTCTGGAAAGCTCACTCCTAGGACCACTCAATGAAGGAAAAAGAAGCCACTTTGCGAGCAGCTTTTGTTAAGCTGTGAATCTATGTTAGTTTGTCCCTCTGTGCTGCCTGTCAGGGTCTTGACTCTTTGCNTTATTCTTTCTTTCACTTTCTTTGTGGATTTCTGCACCTCTTCCTGTTTCCATCTTTGGGATAGACTCTATTTTTTCTCATTCTTTCTTTCTCATTCACCAGCTCTCAGAAACAGACCAACAGGGGCTTTGCATGGAATGTCAAATGTCAAAATATAGAACCAAGTACAAATTCAGTTTATAAAGCATGGTATGAATGTCTTAGAGCAGACCTGACAGAAGTACATGCCAAGAACACTGTGAACTGAGAACTGATTAGAGGAAAGGAAAAAAATGTATAAATAGGCTCAAGAGAGTTATGAAATAACTTCTCCTTGAAATAATATATGCAACTGCAATGACACAGAAACATATAACAAGAGGTGAGCGGAAGAAAGATTCAAAGCTGATAAAAAATTTATCTCTATCTATCCTCCACAGATTAATCACTCTTAAAAATACCTTACTTTAATTGTCCTGAGTACTCCTAGAAAAATTATGTGAACTGGGCTTTCAAAATAACAACATCCTTAAAAATCATTGTCATTGTTGTTCTCAAAACCACCCATTTCTGCATTCTTAAAATACCTCTAACTGCTCAAAAGACCATTCACAATTTTCACAATATGTCATTTTCGGTTTGGTGAAATGAATTCCTTTCCTGCCCCAAAATGAAATTATCATCTCACAACAACACATTGTTTCTTTGCAAATATGTGCCAAGAAGATTAAAAAAAAAAAATCACTGTAAAATGTAGCCTTATTTGAAAGCCCTCGATAAGAGGCTGCTTCCATGAAAAAGACTACTTGCCCTTCTGCATCGACACCTATTGTCTGCAGTGTCCTTAGACCTCTAAAAGTAAGTGTGTGTGTGTGTGTGTGTGTGTGTGTGTGTGTTGTGTGTATGTGTGTGC
>LZPO01108867.1:0-30693 GCA_001675575.1 Neotoma lepida
GACTCTTTCTTTGGAGGTTCAGAAGCCTGAGTGCTGAGGACAGAGTCAGGATGTCCAACCCTCACACCAGGCAACTAAAGAGCTTTCTGTAGCAGCGATAGTTTTTAAGTTCTGACCTGGCCTGAAACGGTAATTCCAATAGAGATGAAAGCAAGGCAAAAACCTCCTCCTGGAAAACATTTCTAAACCACTGTCAAGGGCAGAGGAGGGAATGGCCAGTGAGGAGGCAGTTGGNGACTCCACCAGTTAACACTGAGAAAACGCCATGAATGTTATATGTAAGCAGCAATGAGATGCTATAATTAGAGGCCTTCAGGTCAACATTGTTTTGGTGCACAAAGGCAGAACTCTGTCAGGCAGGACTGGTGACTCAGGTAATCTGCCATTCTCTTCAGGGAAAGGGCTAGCAAAGTCACAGTCACGCTTCCAAACTGTCTTGGCTAATTTTATGTCATACCCGAGCAGCTTTGCTTCTGTGATTTGCTTTAATAATTTATTTCTAATTATATGAAATATAGCTCCAACTAGAAAATATAGAAAAGTACACACAAAAAAGGGAACTATAATTTTTGTATCTTTATTACTCAGAAATATTGGATAATGTTTTGGTTTTCTTTCCAGATGTTTATTTACCATATATACCTGATCATTTTTATATACGCTATTTAGTAATACATTGCTTATGTTTAACTGACTGATATATTGTGGCAGTTTTCACATGCTAGTAATATTCTTTATGATAAATTTTAATGGTAACATTATATATTACTATATATTTATCAGTTAAGGAAGAAAAAAGTATAAACACATAACTTCTTTTGCCAGAAACAAAATCTGGGAATTTAAGGTGGGGTGGTACTGAGTACAGTGGTTCTGTGGTGCTGTCTCTAGACCAACATCATCCCCATCTCTGGTGCTGTCTCTGGGCCAGCATCATCCCCATCTCTGGTGCTGTCTCTGCATCAGCATCATCCTCACCACCCAAGAACCTGCTAAAGGAGAGTTATCCTGCCTTACTCCAGACCCACTGGATCAGACACTCAGGGGAAGTGGCTTTCCAATAGGGCCTTCCAGATGATTCTGTTTACCTTCTACTTTGACAGCCATTAGTGTAGTCTGATTTTACAAAGCTAAGCAAGTGATATTGGGGAAGGTAACTGACTTCATTAAAATCAAAACACAGGTTTTCTCCTTACTTTAACAAACCAAAGTGCATTCTAGACCAGCACAAACTAGGCATTCTGGTACGAGTGTCTAAAACAACCAACAACCATGAATCTGAGAAGGCACAGGTAACAATGGTGGTGGTGGTGGTGGTGGGTCAATAACAAGGATGAGGNAAGGAGCCAGGGAGGGAACAATCAGACACATTCTATAAATGTATGAAATTGTCAAACAAGATTAAAAAAATCATTAAAAAATCATTAAAAAAATTCTTCTTCAAAAGAAAACAAATTTTTCCTCTAGAAGAAAAACAAAATGGGAGGAAAATCAAATTAAAGTAGAAAGAACCAGATTAAGCCCAGGGCTTTTGTTCTGAAACATGCATTAATTATATATCTTAACAGGGCTCTGTGTAATATTTCCATAGATGTCTTCAGTATACAAGACTAGACTCAGATACCCTTTATTCTGGCCCCACCCTAAAGATAGACAGAGTATCGGGAAGACACTACGTCCAGCGAGGGATATCTGAGGGAAAAGAACTACGTACACCATGCTCTTATGTCTGTTAACTTTATTCCTCTAAGACAAAACTCCATCTATACAGCTACAGTTCAGTCCAGGCATCCAGGGCAGGAATAGATCTAGGTACACTGAGCTCTTTGTCCGTCTACTGTATTTCTCTGGGATGAAATCTTGTCTATATAGCTTCAGTTCTGTCCTGANACTCAGTTCCTCTTTATTCCTACTATCCAGAAAGTTCTTATGCGTCCAGCTTCATCTTCATCTCCTGTTCCTTCGTCCTCCATCTTTCCTTGCTCCTTACTCTTGGCCCTCAGAAAACTCTNCAAAAGGTTTGCCTTACCTTCTATAGAAACTCTGCCCTCTCTTCTCTCTCTCCACGTGGTTCTCTCTAACTCTACAGAAAATGTCTGTTTCCCCTTCTTCTTGCCATCCTCATTTTGTCATCAATTCTCTCTCCTCAGTTTTCTCGGGACTGGTCTATATCTTTTCCCAAGCAGGAACATGTTCATGTTTACTATACAACACAAGATTGCAAGGTCCACACCAGAAGCTTCCTGGCAACTTCATTTACAACCCAAAAAAGGAGAGAACAAGGGTGGAATCAGATAGGACAGATGATANGGTAGAATAAAACTGTCACTATTTTTCTCTGCTGCCAGTTTCCTGACAGGGTGGGGGAAGAGTACTGATAGCTAGTCAATCTGCATCACAGCTTGAAGGACCTGGTAAGAGTAAACCCCTTTGATCTAAGAAGTTGCTCTGGGGCAGTGAGGAAGAGGGGAAGATCTGAACTTCATTTGCACAGGAAGCAAAGCTATACATCTAGGGGACCAGGCGCTTGGCCTTGGAGACAGGTTGTCTTCAAAAGGACGTTTTATCTAGTTTGGGAGCTTTAGGTGCCTAGCAGCTAGTAACTAAGGATATTTGCAAAAGGCAGATACCCAAAACAAATGCTAAAAAGGGAGCTGGGAGCTCAGAGGCAACAGGCTCTGTCTACATGACTTCATCCAAATACCTTGAGTGTATATGCCCCAGACAGAGGTCCACACACACACATTCTAGGANAANTATNAGCACAAGAAATTCATAGCAAGGCACAGCTGAATATTAAGCTGTGTAACACCAAATAGTCCATGCTAGAATGCTTCCCACTTGACTGGCCCTTGGCCTAATCGAGGTATGGCTTATTATACACAGCTGGACTTCTACTTCATACTCTTGTGGCTCGCCACACCACCCCTTTCACCAAGCACTCCCAATCCTGACAATCACAATCTTTTCCTTTTACATGGGAGAAAATAGCAGTATTTGTCTACCTTTGTTTTATTTCAGTGAGCTTGCTGACCCCAGCTCTACCCATTTTGCTGCAAATGGCAGGATTTCATTGTTCTTCATGACTGAATGATGCTGTGCTATGTGTACAAACCCATGTATGCTTTATCCAGTCATCTGTCTTTGGGCAACTAGTCTGATTCCATCTCAGCTGTTGCCTTTTTGCCGACTTAATTTCCTTGCCCATCCACCAAGAACTGGGATGTCTGTATTACATGGCACTTCTGCTTAGCTTCTGTAACATCTCCATCCTATTTTTCATATGGCTGTAGTGGTACACAGTCCTACTGACAGTGCACAAGCCTTCCTTTTCCTCTGTTCTCTCCAACACTCGATATCATGATGTTGCTTTGTAATTTCAAAAAATATCTGTGGATATCTTCATCTTCTGTAAAGGTTTTAGGTCATTTGCTTATTTTTTTTTTTTTAGTTTAAAAACTGTTTTACATTTATTTTTGTGTATGGATGCGTGAATGCACACACATGCAAGCCACAGCATCCAAGTGGCAGACAGAGGACACCTTGTGGGAATTAGTTCTTTCCTTCTATCATGTGAGGTCCAGGGACAGAACTCAGGTCTTCAGCTTGGTGGCAATTGCCTTTACCTTTACCTATTGAATCACCTCATTGCCCCAAGATGTGTATAAGAGACAGCTTCTATCATGTGAGGTCCAGGGACAGAACTCAGGTCTTCAGCTTGGTGGCAATTGCCTTTACCTTTACCTATTGAATCACCTCATTGCCCCACCCCCCCCCATTTGCCAATATTTATGAACTGGATTACTTGTTTTTTTATTAGTGGGACTTTGTTTTGTTTTTTTCATATTCTGTACAATAACTGTTGGCTGAACAGTGGCAGCTATCTTCTCCCATTCTTTAGGCTGTCTCTTTTCTCTGCTGTTTCATTTCATAGAAGCTTTCTACATTGATATAATCCTGTTTGTCCATTTTTGTTTCCTGTGTTTTGGGGGTCTTACCCAAAAAATCTCTGCTTGTGCTGATGTCTTAAAGCATGTCCCTGTGTTTTCTTCTAACACTTTTCAGAACTTAAGAACTTCTATTTAGGTCACTGACCTATTTAGGGCTGATTTTGTAAAAGGTGACAATGATAAAGGAGATTGGGTCTAGTGTTGACTAGTAGAGAGCCAAGCACTTTATGTTAGCTGCTGGAGACTAAAGGACTAAAGGGACCCACAGATTTCCCACAAAAAGCAAATTAAGAATTAAATGAGTGAAGTTTTGGTGGAGATGAGAAGGAGGCAGCTGCTTCTGATACGTATACCCTGATCTATCTGTCCCTGTGCATGTGTGTGTGTGTGTGGTGTGCATATGCATGTGTATCTGTGTTTCCCTAGANCTACTTACTTTACAAGAGTCTCTTCAGCAAAATTCTTTGGCTAGTTCCAGTGAAGAAAACTACCACACAAATGTAACTTCAAAATAAAGTCACAAAAGTCCCACCAAAAGCTGGGAAGGAAACCAAACTTGTCATATTTTGCTAGGTAAGAGGTGAAATTGTACAACTATTCTCCAAAACAATTTCTTTCAAAACTAAATATGAGCTGGGCATGGTGACACAGCCTTTAATCCCAGCACTCAGGAGGATGGCAAATTCAAGACCAGCCAGGCTTATATAGCAAGTTCTAAGCCAACCCAGGCTGTATAAGACCCCTATCTGTCTTAGTTAGGGTTTCTATTGCTGTGAAGAGACACCATAACCATGACAAATTTTATAAAGGAAAACATTTAATTGGGGCTGGCTTACAGTTCAGAGGTTTAGTCCATTATCATCATGGCAGGAAACATAGCAGCATGCAGGCAGGCACAGTGCTGGAGAAGGAGCTGAGATTCCTACATCTTGATCTGCAGGCAGCAGGGAGAGACTGTACCATACTGAGAGTAGTTTGAGCATATAAGACCTCAAGGCCCACCCCCACAGTGACACACTACNCCAACAAGGCCACAACTCCTAATAGTGCTATTCCCTCTGGGCCATTCCTGTTCAAACCACCACACCATCTTTAAACAACAACAGGTCAATGTGTAAGGATTATACAATCCACCAACNACAGTCTTGGAACAGAAACTTATGTGCACGGAAAATCTTGCACAATATTAATTATCAAAAACTGAAACAAACCCAGGTAAATGTTTCAGCAGTAGTACAGTGATTCCACGGGAAAATAATATTCAGCAACAAAAATCCACAAATCACTGACATACACAATTCTCCTGGGAACTGTGCTGAGTTTAAAAACCCAACCTTAAAAGGTTACATACTGTATAACTACATTCATGTAACATTATACAATAGTAATATTTTAAAGGAGAGACAGACTAATGATTGCCAGGGGCGAAGGATGTTGGCAAGGGAAGAATGGGTATGATTATACAACAACAAGATGAATCCTTACAGAGATGGACCTGTCAGTATCTTGACTGTGCAAAATATACATGAACACACATTGGTGATAACATGTACAGATAATACTGTACTCATGAACACCCATACAAATGACAACACTGAGTAACCGAGTACCACCAGAGGGGTTATATTCATGTCAATACTTTGATTGGGCTACATAAGAGTTTTGTAAAGTGTTATAGCACCAGGAGCAATGGAGCAAAGTGTACCGCGGTCTTTCTAAACTATTCTTTACAACTACACATGGATATACAAAATTACCTCAATAAAGATTCCAACTAAACAAACCCCATAGTATTTATCAAATGTGTTTATCTAGTTTCCTTTAATCCACTGTCTCTGCCTGTAACCCTAGGATGCATTTTTCAAAGCCTTACACTGATGCATGTGTCAATATATCAATGAGCTCCCATTTCCTCTGTGTAATGACCCTAGCAATCTAGTAGGTTAATTTTGAAATCCAGGTGGCAATGCTATTATAATCAACAGGGTTAGGTGGATAGCCTGGAATCAATGATTAAATTACACAGCATTATCTTACATGTCAGGTATCGATGAAGTTTGTGCTGTCCACCAGGCACACATTCTTCTTCTTGCCTCATTTTTATCATTTTCTAGAAATCAAAATGCCTTAGCAGATTCTGTAGGAATAGAATAAGCTTCTCAATGTGTGTTTGGTTTTTTTCTTTTTGTTAGACTATATATACTTAAATTAAAACTTTAATTTTAATCTTGAAAGTAATATTACCTTACAAAAAATGTCTAGGAAAACCGGAAAGAAACATATACCATAATACCCTAATATAATTATAATTTTGGCCCATTTTCCCATATAGTTTAAAAAGGCATTTTAAAAAAGGTTTTATATATATATATAAAATGTATGTATAGTGTGTGTATGTGTGTGTACACATTTGTACACATGAGTGCACATGCCAGCAGAAGTTAGAAGAGGGTTTCAGGTCCCCCGAAGTCCAAGTTACATGTAGTTGTGAGCAACCTAAAGTGGGTGCTGGGAACCAAGCTCAGTCCCCTGAAGTGCAGCAAGCTCTTAATTGGTGAGTCATTTCTCTAGTTCCAAAAGGCATTTTAAATATTTTCATATATGACATTTTTATATAATGTTTTTCATATGCAACTCAGTAAGTCGTCATCGTTCTTATTTTAACAGCTGTACAACAGTTTATCATAATTTATTTAAGCCATTATGAATTTGAATTGCTTCTAAATTTACTAAGTCAAAAGTTATACTGAAGTAATTATTGTCATGTTTATAGATTTGTTTTTCCATACTTAGAAAAATTTCTTTGGAACAGAGTCCCAGAAATTGGACTGCTAGACTGAAAGGTATGGAAATTACTATAATTTGATGCATTTTTCCCAATGAGCTGCATTAACTCTTTTTTAATTAGTGATAATTTAATAAAAGGACAATGATGTCTCAATGGTTTTGTTTGAGTTTATTGAGTTGCTGTGAACTTAGAGATTCTACCAAATATTTTTTAACCATTGGTTTTCTTTTTGGTTAACTGTGAGTTCAAGTCCTTATCCTTGACCTGTCAACAGGAAATTTAGCTTTTTCTAATTTTATTTTTTATCACTGTGTTGTGTTTGGTGCACATATATGTACATGAGAGTGAGTGAATGCAAGCTCACAGGTGCCATGGCATGTATGTGGAGGTCAGAGGGCAACTTTTGGGAGCTAGTTTCCTCTTTGTACCACGGGTTCTGGGCATTGAACTTAGGTTAGCGAGTTTGCACAGCAAGCATTGTTACCTGCTGAGCCATCTTGGTGGCACATGGCTACTTAACTTTTAAAAACAGTTTATATAAGCCCTTCAGAAAATGTTAATTTTTTTATCAAAGGAATTAAGTGCNGGGCACGGTCTCATAAATCCATACAAAATACACTTGGATTAAGTATTTAATTTAATTTTGCCCAAATTATACATGGAGGTCTGAGATTCAGAGAAGTTAAGTAGCTTTTATTCATGGTTGTGAGCTGGTAACAAGGCTGGTGTGCGATCAAGGTTCTGTCTCTGAGCCTAGTATTCATTTCATCATAAAAGCTCTTTCCCTTTTAATTACAGTGAGAGATAATTGCTATGGTAACTTTATTTAAAGAAAGCGTGTATAATATTCCAATTTAAGCCAGATTTAATAGCTGGAATGAGGCAGGCTCCCTATCTAGTTAAGAAGAAAGTTGATTCCTTCTTTGGATTAATTAGACAGAGGAGAAAGCAGAGTTTGAGTGGCAAATCAAAGCCCCACTTGTAAAGAGAAATGGCTTTTTAATTAGTGGAGAAAGCCCTNTTATATGATGAGTGCCAAGAAGGCAGTGAGAAGATGGCTGGAATCTCAGATGGAACCATTTTCTCTAAGTTTGGAGAGCAGGGTAATGTTGGCATACTTTAGTCAGTTCAGTAAAAATGACTGTAACTTNGAATAATCAAATATTAGTTAAGGATTGTCAAGAGAGGGATCAAATTGTAACCAAATGCTTATTTTTTTTAGCCAACTGTGGGGAGGGGAGTGAGTGCACCCCTGCATGTATAAACATTCATGATATGATCATGGACATGTCCATGACCCCAAGGCCTTAACCCAGGGGATGGCAAGGCCTTCCTGGTCCTAGTATGGTTTTTGATAGGGTGTGCAGAAAGTATGAACCACAGCTTCCTTCTACAAGATGACTGCAGCCTGAGACTGCTCCCCTACAGAGATCCAAACTAGCTAACCTGTCTCCTCACTAACTGTATGGCTGAGTTTCCAGGCTGCTGGTACGCCTCCACCAGAGTGCATGGCTCACCCCATCCCAGCTTTTCTCTGTGTGTGTTTCTTCATTCCTGTCACACTAGCTAGGTCAATCAATCCAAAGCCCTGTAGGTTAAGGCAGCAAGTTACTAATCAAATATTCTTTAAAAATACAATACGTTTCCCATGTGCGCACTCTCTTATAGATGGAGATTACTACAGAGATCCATAACTGGGCAGAATCCAGATAATAAGTGACTGTGGGGCACCTGGCCCCAGTTGGAACATTACAACGTAACCCTTATACCTAAGGGTCAGAGAACTCATGGAAGAGGGGACACAAAGACTGTAAGAGCCAGAAGACCAGGATGCTTGCTCCAAGGTAGTGTCTTCTAGACATAACAGGGATGCTGCACTCATGAGCTTCCAACAATGTGGTTGCTTACACAAGACCATACTAGTTGACAATCCAACATGGCTGGGAGAAAATTTTCACAAGACACCACCCCTAGATGAAGAGATAAAGGTCACCAATGGCTGGCTAAGGGAGGGAGAGTCAGTTTTCTTCAGGGACAAGCCGCCTGAAGGCATCTCAATCCTAAATACACGTACATTAAAGCAACGTTAACTCAATTATTAATACACACATGCAACAAAAATAATTATAGGAAAAAGGGTCATGAATTTGGGGTGGAGGTGATGGAAACACAGGAGGAATTAGAGAGGGGAGAGGGAGAAATAGGAATGATATAAGTACAATGTATTCATGTATAAAAATTTCAAAACAAAATAAAAATATAAGCCCTGTGAGGGGGGCCAAAACAGCTTGACCACACTGCTACCATGACAAGCTTAGAGGCCCAGACACAGCTTCTGTGACAGGCTTACTGGCAGGCAACACCTGGATCCAAGAAAAGCTATAAGCTGACCCCACCCAGAGAGGGCCTGCATCTAAGGGGAAGTACCTTACATCTCAAACATTCCAACCATTAAGATTAGATAAGATGTTCCTGGTCTAGCACACACCTATTTTCCCTTTTTACCAAGATACCCCCTAGACAAATGTCAGCCAATCAGGGTCCTGAACCCTAGAAATCTCCTCACCCCAAACTCCTCAATGATAAAAACCCTACCCTGCCTGGGCTCAGGGCTCTCTGTTCTCANCGCTGCGTTGGACAGACAGAGAAACCAAGCTCCAAGCTTGAAATACAGGCTCTTTGCTTTTACATATGGGATTCAGCCTCCCTGGTAGTCTTTTGGGGGTCCCTGTGGTCTGGGNATAACATGCCCCACAAGCCAATCTTTTAAAAGAGAAAGTATGCTAAAACATCCATTGTCAGTTACTTTTTATTGCTGTGAAGTGACACCATGAGCAAGGTAACTTATAAAAGAAAGCACTTAATTAGGGGTCTGCTTACAGTTTCAGAGGCCATCATGGAAGGGGGCACAGTGGCAAATAGCCAAGGTGCTGGAGCAGTAGCTGAGAGCTTATATCCTGATCCAAGGCAAGAGGTGGGGGGGTGGGTTGGGGTGAAGGGGACTAGGCTTTGAGTGGGCTTTTAAAACCTCAAACGCCACCTCCAGTGACACACCTCCTTCAACAACTTTCTAATCCTTCCCAACCAGTTCTACCAATTAGAATATTACCCTTTAAATATAGGAGCCCATAGGGGCCATTCTCATTCAAATCACAACATATTGAAGTAAACACGATTTTCTTTCTTAGGAAAGGAAATTATATTATTTAAACTTACAAGAAATACATAGGGATTATAAAATTCTTATTAACCTGTTAATTTTAAAATAAAAGGAAGACTCAGCAATGGCTTAAGTGATGTAAGGAAAACAAGGACAAAGTCTCTGGCAGAGGAGATCCCACTGAAGAGGGTGCTATGTGACATGTCACCAAGAGCTCTGGACTTTTACCTCAAGCCCAAGGAAAGCCAAGAGGGCTCTTTCATATGGAACTGCTCAGCAACCATCACGAGGTCAAGAAAGGTGCACATAGTCCCCAAAGACTTAGTGTTCAGAAGAATAAGCTTACACCTGCCATCTAAGATTTCAGAAGTGGGGGTGTCAGGTGAGCCGAGGTGGGTGCACAAAGGTTAATTATAGTTGCACTGTAAGGACTGGAGAATCACAGATACAGTACATGAAACTGAGAGACACGAAAACTGATCAGTACGAGACATTGCTTCCTACCCAGCATGAGGCTGTGGGTGAGCAGAAAGATCCAGGCTCTGGACCCAGTGAAGGCTGAGATGGGCTCCCTGCCACCCAGACACCTGCTAGCTCCACAGCTCCCTGCAGCCCTGTCCACCAGTGGCGACTAGGGGATGATCGAGAAAAGATCCAAATGGCCCAGCAGAACCCATGCATTATTTAGGCTCCCGGTGAGCAGAAGAGTTTATACTCATCACAAACTTTATTATGCTTAAACATTTATTTTTCATATCACTAGAGATGCACCTTTTTTTCCTGCCTGCTTTTCATTTATGAATTCGCGTTTCTATTTTCTTAATTATTCTTAAAGGAAGATGTACAAAGGACTGGTTGTACATATAAAACATTGAAGGCTTAACCAGTACTTTCCTTTTTTTTTTTTTAACATACCTAAGTAATAGTAGATCTACTGGTGACATGTACTGAAATTGCATATATTATGTCTGAAGGAAGAAACCACACATGCATAGCATTTACAAATATAGGCATGTAGCTGGCCTAGTGAAAAATATTACCTTCTGCTTACAAATAAGTTTGAGTCCTGAAGCCGCTGACCAGATTGCACAGGGCCTTTGAAGGTGTGCAGTAGGCAGGACTGCTGGACAAGGGATTCAGATCAATACATCTTTATTATTGGCATAACCNACTCATGAGAAATTCAGCAGAGTCTGGGATTATTAAACCAAGGATATTTAATGAATGAAACTATTGGTTGAATTTACAATGATTAGGCCTTTTGAAATTATATCTAACTTGCGCCATAAGATTAACTGGAAAGAAGAGTCTGGATGATTATTCATTGGATATTACGTAAGACAGTGGGAATGGAGGGACATATATGTGACTCAGTCATTAGTGCATTACACTACCACTGGACTCTAACTTATGTGGCACTGAATGCTTAGAAATGACCACAAAATGACCACGAATGCTCAACCACATTTTGCTGGAGAACACCAGGATCCTCGACAGTCAGTTAATGACCATAGACTGCTTGATTCTATCTCACTAGGGTCCTGTATGTTGCCACCTTCCCAAAGAGATACAAGTTCTGTGAGCTGTCCTCATGATGGANAGAGGAATTGCAGAGTACAATGCAACCCAAAGCTGGCTCACGGAGAGCTGACAGGCCACCTGGCTCAGGAGAAAGTATCTATTCTCTTCCAGAGACAACAAGGTGAGACTACCCAGCCTTCAAGCCTAGGCTTCTTCACCTGTAACTGGAGCTTCCCTCTTCTGGTTGGTTGGCCAAGAAATGCATCATATATTGCAACTTCTGTGAGTGGTTCCCCAACACATTTTCTTCCTATAGTCCTGTCTAGGACTAGAACCNGAAATCCATGCCCGGAGAGCTGCAAATGTAGTATTAAATATCTAAGGCCTCCAAACTATTCTATTTGGTATATTTAAAGAGAAAGCCACTAGCTCTGGTGATACAGGCTTGTAATTCCAGCTACTTGAGAGGATGAGGAAGGAAGACTACAGGGACAAGGCTCATCCTAGATTGTAGGGTGAATTCAAGGCCAGTTTAGTGAGACACAGTCTCAAAATTAAAAAAATAAGAAGAGGGCAGGGGACATAGCGAGTGCGTCTCTACCACACATAGCCTCTAGCACCAAAACAACAACAGCGTAAGCCTATAATCATGTTGGTAACATGTTCCTCTCTATTTTCCCACTAATTTATAGGTAACACATTCCATTGAANNAAATTATNGTTCTTTTTTCAATATTTTCTTTGGGAAATATTCTTAGTAGCATTCCTCAGGAGGGATCTTTGGACCACCACCACCCACTATTAAATAAATGTGCACAATCACCTTCCTTTTCTCAAGGATCCCCCATTCATAAACATTAACGGGATGTTAATAAGTGCGGAGACAAAAATATCATGGGAGGGTCAGGTCGGTGGATACCAATCTTTTCACTGATGCCAACCAGCAGGTACAACTCCTGACTCAAATTCACTCACCCCAGCAGAGTCATCAGGGCACTTAAATAGCCTGTTTTCTGCTTTTCACTTATGAAAAATTCCAACATTAACACAGCCTATAATAAAGAGAACAGTGTAATTAACATGTGTTTATAAATGGCTAACTCAACTGGGAGGTAGCTTAGTTGCACTTGCCTAGCATTTGCGAAGCCCTGGACACAATCACCCTGCCGACCCCCACTCAAAACCAAACACAACAACCTGTCCACTCATAGTCCTTCTTGTTTTATTCAAAACCCTGCCACAGATCAGTTTTGGAATAAATCCCATTCCCGTTATTTCAAATGATATTCAGATATGTATAATCAATATGTCTCATAAAAATAAAACCACAATGCCACAGTCACACCTCAACTACTAATAATTATTCACTGTCATCAAATATCCAGTTAGTGACCCAAGTGTCTGAGCCACCTCCTATAATATTTTTAAACTGATATTTATCCAAAACAGATTCCACATTTGGCCCAGGTATAACAGTGAATTCCCACGTTTTGAGTTTCTTTTAATTCCTGAGGTCCTTTGCTCACCCCCACCCAACCACCCACCCCTATTTTTTCTCCTTTGTGATTTCTATTTTAAACAAGCCTTTTGTTTTGTAGAGTTTTCCATTGACTGGAATGTGGGGTCTGTTTTGTTTTTATTTTTAGTGTCATTAGGAATTTATGCATGTAAAATACTTTAATCCCCAGCAGTTATGCCCATCAGCGCTCAAACTGTTCCCTCTTTGAAGTAACCACTGCAACTCAAACTCCGGGTCTGATGGACAAAATTCTGGTAGCTCATGAAAATTCGACGGCTGTGATTTTTGCTTTTTTGGTAGGATATAATTCAATATCATTTGCACTTCAGCCCACAGTGGAATGGCCCTGTTCTATCTTAGGGAGGTGGCACTCAGCGGCCTCCCTGGAGGCTGTGTTACTACTGCCTCTAAGGCACTTTGGACACATGTCTTCACGTGGACCAGTGCCTCTCTCCTTCTGGGGATGAGCTACTGTGTTCCTGTTTCAAAGCACAGTAAGAAAACACCTCTCTTCCATTGTTCTTCTCTCCTGTTCAGAAAGCAGGTCCCAGACTCCCAGAGCTACATATTGCCTGCTTCNCTGAACAGGACAGGCTAGAAAACAGCCCCTCAGCAAACAAAATTATTTCCTTGATAGAATCTAAACGCAAAGCACCTGACTCCCTGCTCTTTCCACTGCAATTCAAAGGAAATACTAAGTTTCATGATCAGGAAACCAGAATGCAAAAGTAATATTTCTGCATAGAACACTTAATTAAAAAAAAAAGTAAAGGTATTTTTTTGGTGGAGTAAAGAAAAAGACAGAAGCAGGAGGAAGAAATGACTGTGTTCAGAAGTCTCCCAAGGAAATTCCCTGGGGTAGAAATTATAAAAGTGACTCAAGTATCCCGTGTGGGACAGGCTCCTGTAGTGTTGCTTGTCAACACTGGAAAAAGCATAGGGCCTGAGCAATGGGGAAGGCTGCGAGTACTGGAAAGTGATCCCAGAGAAAACTGAAGGAGTTCTGAAACTCACTTTGCTATTTACAAGCATTCCTAGTCACCCTAAAGGAAAATCCTCTCAGCCACACTGTATGCTGGCTACAGGGAAGAAAACCAAACATCAGAAAACACAAAGACACATTTCATGTCTCTGTGATATGGATCAGATTTATGCAGACGGTAGAAGGTTTCTCAGTTTCGAGTCTCCAGTGAAACCCACTCATGGCATACTGGTGGTGGTAGGCATCGGGGATCCTATAAACCAACCCTAACACACTTAAACACATGCCTCACAAAGCAAGAGAAATAAATGACCAAATAGCACTTAAAAAGAGGTCAGAATCTCTGGGCTGGAATTGAAAATGAAAATCACGGGGCTGGAGAGGTGGCTCGAGGTTAAGAGCACTGACTGTTCTTCCAGAGGCCCTGAGTTCAATTCCCAGCAACCACATGGTGGCTCACAACCATCTGTAATGAGATCTGGTGCCCTCTTCTGTATACATAATAAATACATCTTTAAAAAAATGGGGAGAGGTTGAGGCAGTGAAAAGGGGACGATTAATACTAATAAATTAAAATATCCTCGTTTTGATTATACTATAAATACACATAAATTATATTAGATTTAAACTTTATTTACAAACTTTGCATGTTTAAGNAAAAAAAAAAAAGAAAATGAAAATCACAACCCAGGTATTCAGAATCAGGAAAGTTAAAAAGACCAGCAACATCACAGCTGGCATGGATACGGTGATGATGCAGCAACCCTAGAGGACTACATGGATAATGGCATTATGCGTGATAATGCAACAACCCTACCAGTAGACACGGACAATGGCTTCATGGGCAATGATGTGATGACCCCACAGGACTGCTTGGATAACGCCTTCATGGATGATGATACGGCAACACCACAGGACTGCTTGGATAATGGCATCAAGGGTTATGATGTGGCAAGTGGGCACGGACAATGGCTTCACAGGTGATGATGCAGCAACCCCACAGGACTGCATGGGTAATGGCTTTACGGGTCATAATACAAACAATGCAGTGTCCCCACACTGCAGACCCCTGTGGCAAGTTAAATATTCATCTGTCATGTAACCTAGCACTCTCATTTCTAGACATTTACCCAACAGAAATGCAAACACATCCACAAGAAAGATTTTACCAGCATATTTATAATAGCTTTCTTCAAAATAGTCCCAAACAGAAGACAAAAGACAAGTGCCCAAAGCCGGGGAGAAACAGGGAAGCTCTTTACAACAACAACAATAATAATAAAAACTCTGCTCCCCTTAAAAAAAGAAGGAAAACCTTTTCCACTTTAAAATGTCAATAGTAAAAGACAAAAGTAGTGCCATTGTGGTGATATATTGTGTACCCTAATAAAATGTGCCTGAAGATCAGAGAACAGAACAAGCCACTAGATTAAACATAGAGGCCAGAAAGTGGTGGCACACACCTTTAATCCTAGCACTCAGGAGGCAGAGATCCATCTGGAGTTCAAAGCCACCCTGGACTACATGAGATTGACTCAGTCTAGGAGAGAAAACAGAGCCAGGCAGTGGAGGCACACACCTTTAATCCCAGTACTGGGAAGCACACACGCCTTTAATCCCAGGAAGTGGCTGGGTGGAGAAAGGTATATAAGGTGTGAGGAAACAGAAACTAAAGGCTTTTCTGCAGAAGCGTCCCTTTCAGCTAGAGGCTTTTTCGGCTGAAGCCTTTTTGGCTGAGGAAGTTCATTCGACTAGAGGCCTATCGACTGAGGCTTTTCAGGCTGAGGAGTTGGTGAGGGAAAAGGTGGTGGCTGTGACTTGTTCCTTTCTCTCTTTGATCTTTCAGCATTTACCCCAATATTCTGGTTCTGGGATTTTTATTAAAAGACCTATTAGAAATTCATGTTACATACCATGTGTCAAAGTACTTGGTATTTGTCAAAATTTCTTCATTTGTACTTTTTTTTCTGATAGGGTCTCACGTAGCTTCTGATCCTCCTGCCTCATCTTTCTGGGACTCCAAGTGTATACCACTCCTGGTTTTATGTAGTGTTGGACAGAACTCTGTTTCATGCATGCCAAACAAATATTCTATGAACTGAGTGATATATATCCCCAGCCACAAGATTAATATATTTTACTGTTAATTACTGAAAAAAAAAATGGGGATGGAGGGAGGGGGNAAACCCACAATCCAATGCTTCTCCTTGCACCAAAATACGGCTGAAGAAAAAGTAAACACATTATGCCTCCAAATTATGCTCAGCTTTTACTAAAACTAAAAACCCTGGGGACAAGAAGGATGCGAATCTCCTGTATAACTCTCTTCTCCTATTCTTCATTCACCTTTCCCTCCACTTACAAAATTTATGCCTGGATTAACCTACTGCAAACCTGAGGAAGAATCCAATATTGGCCTTGGAGGAAGTGTTTAAACATAGTGCACAAAGACTGCTCTGTGGTAATTAATCAGTTTGGGTATGGAGTAGGGTATGCAGAGGCTGCCGATACGCCAGCCTCAGTTTCCCACAAAGTTTCTGCCTTTGTTCCTGTGCCCTGGAGTGCNACAGTCTTCTGGGCCTGTCCCTCTGCACTATTGCATACACAGCTTGAGGCAGCCACAGGGAGCATCAGGCAGGGAGCTGTGTGGGGACTTCCAACCCAACCCATGCATGTGTCACAGTAAATGACTTCAATGGTTCTCTCTGAATCTATGAGATATTTTGGGGTGCAAAATTAAAAGTGGTCAGAGACTATAATGCTGTGGAGTAGTTTAGGGTACAGGCACTACTACTCTAATGCTTGCAGAAGACAAGTAGCTCGTGGTTTGGGCTACTAAAGTTGAATTTCATAAACATTTTTCTCCTGGGGGAATTTGCACTGTATGACATTAGTCCTTCTGCTAGCAATTTTCAAGCCTTTCCTAATGCTCACAGTGATACCCAGAATACATCCTCTGCTGAGCCTGAAGGCAGCCTTGAGTCAGCTTTTCCCATTATCTGTGCACCTAAGCCGTTCAAGGGAGCTGTTATTCAGAAACGCCTCTGGAAGAGACACTGCAGTGACTTCAATGTTTTGGCCTCCTCCCCAAGCAAGAACTTTGTCCTTAAGTTTAAACTAAGTGATGGTCACACAGCATTCTGACCTGCTTTCTTTCCCTTTATACAAGAGTAGCTGCTTAATATGATGAGTGGGACAGATGAGAACTCCCCAGTTAGAAAAACTGCCCATGAAAGCCTCAAACCAGCCTCCAAAGCCTCCGCTTCCCTACTCGTCTGTAACCTTCATCTTGACTCTCCAGGATTCCAGCTCCATGAGCAATGAGGCCCATTAGCTAAATTCTTTTGGAAGCCTGGCAACTTCACACTGTGCAGTTGTTCCTGTGGGCACATCTGCTGCTCAGGAGGAGAGGGAAATTGGATGTGATCCTTTCCTACCTCCTAACTGCACTGACTTTCAGAAGTGGGTGGGAGACTGGGAAGGAGCCTTCACACTCTGGTGCCAGTCCTCAACACCTTCAAACATTCTAGCTCTATGTTCCCACCGATCACACACCTCGGCTGCCAGTTCCACAGGGCTGCTGTTCGGAACAGCACTGAAGGAAAGACCCAGTGCAGGGGCACATTTCAGTGCCCCCTCCTTGTGTGTCGAAGCCTTCAGTTATGTCCAGCAGTGCTACCCTTGGCCCAGACATAGAGAACCAAAAACACCTCTGCCTCCACCACTTGTCACTTAGTGAAGGCCATTCTTGTCTTCTTACCCACCTACCACCCCAAACCCAAGCAAATGTGAGAAGAGGACAGTAATGCCTTATCTAAGTTTTCATGTCACCCCTACAAGGTCTTTCACACAGCAGGTTTTCCGCAAATATCTGTTGCCTGAAATGAATAATTATATAAATGAATCCAGGTTTACTTTTTTTCCTGCAGGGGTGTCAAACAAATTAAGTTCTTTTTGTAGGGTAGAGGTTTTTTTTGTTTGTTTTTTGTTTGTTGTTTTGTTTTGTTTCATTTTAAAGAATTGGGAGCTTTACTACTTTCCACATTAGGATTTGAATACATTCATGTTCAATTCCCCCCACTCCATCTGATCTTTAGAATACTGCAGAGCTTTGGCCCCCAGAGGTCAAGGGAACAGCCCTGACTTTTTCCTAGTTCCAGAGCAGCTGTCATAGAGGACATGGGGAGTCTGGGGTGATTTTCTATACTATACAAAAGATAGCTGCTGTGGTGACAACTCAAGAGTCAGAGACTCAGAGTCAGAGCCTGGGGAGATGGCTTAATGAGTAAACCCAAGGCTCGCCAAACATGACAAGCAAGTTCAGACCTGAGTCTAGATCCCCAGCACCCACATAAAAAGTCAGGTATGGTGATGTGTGCCTCTAGTCCCAGCAATGGGGGAGGGTGGATATAGGTGGATTGTGGGGACTCTCGGGCCAGTTTGCTCAGACATCTGGTGAGCATCAGGTTCAGTGAGAAACCCTGCCTCAAAAATTAAGGTGAGGAACTATAGAAGATGACAACCTAAGTTCACTTGTGGCCTCAACATGTTAACATACAGGTGAATGCACCCCTGCAATACATGTTCACATATATATAACATATACACCACACACACACACACACACACACACACACACACACACACACACAAATAAATCCAAATTAAGTGATAAGTTTTCATGCTGAAAACATATATTTAAAAACACCCTCCATTAGCAAGTGATTTAAAACATGGAATCAGGTTGGTGGTAACACTGGCAGTATGAACACTATTTCAAGTGTGGTTCTGAACACCGTGGCTAGTTTTGATCTTGACACTCAGCTCAGCTCACTAATTTTTCGAGTGGTTACTTTCCGTGTGCAATGTGTCATCCCAGTCTAGCAACTCAGAAGATCCAATCCCACAAGAGCACCTATAATGAGAGAGTGATGATATATTCTGGGAAGACAAATATGGACACCACAGAGGTGACGCANCAGCAGCCTGAAAATAATTAATGCTTATCTCGTGAGGCCATCTATGCCAAGACACATGGGAACAGGTCACCATAGCCATAATGTCACACAAAGATGGAAAAATCATTTTTCTTACCTGCAGAAGTAGGTCACAGCAAGAACATTTGGGGAAAAAAAAAATCCCCAAACCCACCCCAGAGTGGACATGAATAGATTTAATGACAGTCTTTGCACTCGTTATCTTAAGCAGAATATGATCATCAGTTCATTTTGCATTCTCTCAGCATCCTCCAATGCGATAAAGGACCAGAATCGTATGTTTCGGGACAGAATAAAAAGGCAGTTACCAAAACACTGCTTTTAAATTGAATAAGAAAAGGCTCTCACATTTCAAACAGCAAATGGTTTTTGTTGTTTCATTTCTAATGACATGAAAATAAGACCCATTACCACATTAGAGCACTCACTAGGAGTCTGACTAAAGGTTGGCAAAAGGTGTCCCACAGGAACCTTTGGCTCAGTACATGGCCCACACGAGGAGGACAGTGTATTTCTACTGAGACCCTGTAAACACATGTAGATCTTGCAAAACAAACTGAGTCATGTGCTCCTCACTAGAGCCACTGTCTCTGAATAACAAATGGCTTCCCTAGTGAGGCTGCAGGTGTGTAAAAGAACAGGAATTGTGCCTTTCCCATTAACTGTATAATCTCCAGAAAGGCTGTCCAAGGGGCTGAAGCTCACCCTGCCTGAAGCTTCCCATATTCATGGGTCAGAAAGACTCAATACACAACCAGCAGCTCAATGCACAATCAACGCACGCTAGATCAGACACTCTGATCCACAGATGACTAACACTTCATTTTTTTCTTGAGGCCAAGAAAAATGCTTCCAAGAACCCAGGCATGTCTCTAATGATGGGCTCTTAATGAGCCTCATTTTCAAGAAATTTGCTCTGAAGTTTGGTAAAGGCTATAGCCCATTCTTTGGCTCCAATAGAGTGATGAGGTATAGTCCTTCCTCCTTCCCACCAAGTGCACTGAAAAGGTCTCCCCTATTTATTTTTTCCTTACATTCTTCTTGCTAAGAGCAACCCCATTTTATTTTTCACAGAATGTGGCTTCCTTTGCAGTCACTTTACCATTTTTACTCTCAGTGTCATTAATGAACTTTGAGTTGGGAGGCAGAGGCAGGCAGATCTCTGTGAGTTGGAGCCAGCCTGGTCTATAGAGAGAATTCGAGGACAACCAAGGCTACGTAGAGAAACCCTGTCTTGGAAAACAAAAACAAAAACAAAACAACAAAAGAATTAACCACCATAGTTGTGCAATAGCAGGTAAAATCACTACAACATAAAATTAGCTGTTTTTCCAATGGAAGCAATATAATAAATACCCTACTTAAGTACACAAAGGGATTTATGAAATGAAATATAAAAAACCCTATTAAGCGTTTCAGAGTTATGTGCAAAGTCATAAGGTACATTGTTCTTGAGATGTAGACAATACAGTCACATGGTGTGGAATAGGGCAGTTTTGCTTCCTGTCTTCATTACTGAAGAATGAATTCATTTGCTGACTGTAGAATGAACTGGTTCATTTTGACAGACTTATGAAGGCAGTCATTCACTCAATATGTTCACTAGGTTCCTCCAGGGTGCCAGACAAAGTGATGNATTAAAGGAAATCAAATGTAGCACCGAATATAAACCAGGTGCTTTCTTGTTTTGTTTTGTTTTAAATCCTTCTTCAACATGAGTAGTCATTCTCTGTTCTAGGCATATCACTAACTCCAAAAACAATCTCACAAATTATACCTAGCTGCAGAAAATGAGGATAGATGGCTGTAGTAAACCCACCTGAAGCCTGGCTTATAAAGGCAGACAGTTTGGGACCATGCAAAGCCCATGGGTAGTTTTTACCAGCTGCCAAGTGGACACTCAGTGGGCATGGGCTACAGTGGCACTGATATAGCTTCAGAAACAAACCACCTGTGCTCATGTTGCATGTACATGATTTCACATTGACCTCCTTCACCTAAGGCTCAGGGAATGTTGAGGAAGAAGGTGCAGAAAGATTGAAAGGGCCAGAGGACCAGGAAGCCTGCTGTGAGACTGTATCTCCTAAAAATGACAGGGAAACTACACCCATGATACCTCGGTGACACAGCTGCCCAAACAAGACTTGAGCAGTAACAGCATCAGTAGACATGCTAACACCGAAGGGGAAGANGTCACGGAGTCCCACCCTTAGTTAAAGAACGACAGACAACTAAAGACTGGTGAGAAGGGAATCTGCCTAGCTTTAAAAAGATAACTATGTTCTGCCAAAAACCCTTTCTCTCGACTGTACTGCTCTTCTGTTACCTCCTGCTTAGCAATCAAGAGGCTAGCTGCTACCTCTTAGTTTCCAGCATCATAGTGAATACCTGTGGTGGCAAGAAAATGGGTACCAAGAACTGAGAAAAGTCAGGAAAAAAAAAAAAAAAGAAGAAGCAGCTGCATCCATTCTAGCTCTCCCCAAGAGTTTATCAAATGACTTTCTCAGTCCCTCTAGCTTCTTAGAGGATGATCTTCATCCCAAAGGCCTCGGTGTGCCTCTGTTGTCTGAAACCCCAAGTGTAATGCCCACATTTTCTTCCCCTCCCTTATAACTTGGGAAATGTTCTCCTCTCTATTTTTTTTTTCTGACAATAAAGAGTTGAGGGCATATTTTTAGAAGCAAGAAGTTCTAAGTTTTAGAGAATGTTCAATAACTTGGGGTGGGGAAAAATGAGAACTAGCAAAAAGCAATAAAGCTTTGAAAGCAATATACTGGGTCATTTTCACCCCAAATTAGAGCTTCATGCCCCTAAGACACAAGCTAAATAATGTTGTTTGTGTTGCATTAACTTTGAGCTATAATATGACCAAAGTAGATTACAAGAGATCACAGAGGATAGGCATAACATTAGCAGCAGCTAGCAGGAGTGTGTGGCAAGCCATCACTCTTATAGATTCAGTTATAAGCTTCAGATCCCAGGGTGGGCCTGAGTGAGTTGGCGCACAATTGGGGTATAAACCCAGGACTTCACAAATAAGTGCTATACTGAAAAATGACTACCCCACAGTCATTTTATATGTAAGTGAGGTTTAATGTTTCTCACTTGCTCAGGTGCTCACTAAGTATATTTCTGAGAGATGACAGAACCTTGCTTGATAGGAGGGGTGGGGACCAATAAATGGCTCAGTTCTACCTCTCCATTGCCTATCAACAAATGGTGTCTTCTTGTCAACAGGCTTTTTAAGAATTATTATGTTTATATGCTCTCATTTAATAGCTGGGCCAAAGCCTAAAGTATTCTGAATATTGTTAACATGTTATTTATCTATAATGATTTCCTTGTAACTAGACCATTAAACCTTTGTCAGATTTGTATCTCTTGAAAGAAAATCATCATAGACAAATATCTAACATATATCAAGTGGAACATTTAGATCAGAAAAACAAATACAGGGCTAGATAGATGGCTCAGTGGGTGAAAGTAGTTGAAAATGACCTGAGTTCAATCCCCAGGTCCCACTTTGTGGAAGGAAAGAACAGATTCCTATAAGTTATCCTTTGACCTCCACATATGCATTGTGGTGTGTGTGTGTTACTTGGACACCACACACACACACACACACACACACACACACACACACACACACTTTCTCTCTCTAAACATAATGTAATTAAAACAGATACAAATAGTAATTAACCTCCAGTACACAGAAAAAAGCCAGGTACTAGGCACCATCTGCAACTTAAAGGTCAGTTAAAGGGACTTTCACATCTACAAATGGCAACCAACCAAGGAGAGCTGTGTATTAACACAGCTAATTTGCATATAGGCAAATTAGCATGTAATTTCAAACAAGGGGTTTGAGCATCCTTGGAATCTGGTATAGAGAGGTTCTTGGAACAAGTGTTCCACAGACACTGAGGTACAACTGTGCCATGTTATACAAGCAGCCTTTCATTTTGTCTCCTCAGCCTCTTGTACTTAGAGCATTCTACAAGTCACTGATGTTAAAAGTTGATTTTTATCCGTGTACTTTGAAGACTAATGCTGGCTGTGGTGAGGAGATGCATGGGGTCACTTAGAGAACTGGAAAGGCTAAGGTTCCGTCAAGAGCCCTGCTTCATCCTTCATCCATCCACATCTAAAGGATGTGGGCAAATAACAGCTCAAAATGGGAAAAACGTCCCCGATTATTATTCCCAACACACAAATCAATTCCTCAAAGGTAATGAAATTCCACTCNTTCTTGAGATTCCAAAGCTCAACTNGGAAGAGCAGGAAGGGAGGAAGGCAGGCAGGCAAAACCAATGGAAACAGAGCAACTATATGAAGAAAATAAATTAACTTTAACTTTTCCATTTTAGGAGTAACTTCACACTCATGTTCAAGTTTTGCGGTTTTTTTTTTCCCAATGCTTAGTGCATTGTCATCTTACAAGGCAGCAAAAATGTATAATCTATCTTACATTTTTACTTAAATTGTGTTGTAGATGCGTGTGGTATTACCATATTAAAAAGATAAGTATGTCAATGGAACATTGAAGGCAATTTACTTTACATATATGCTATTTTACCTCTACTAAGAAAAATTACTTTTAGAAAACTTCTAAAATTACTTTTAGAAAATTAGACTAATGCTCATTGAATAAATAATGAGAAAATTTTGTGCCCCAGATTCAAGTATCAGCCTGAATCCTTGACCAATCTAAACTTTTCATACTATTTATATGTGTGACTTGCCATAAAGGTAAATGCTTTGGAAACTACTTTATAGGCGAGAAAATGTTGGTGTCAGGTACTTAGACATACACCTAAGTTCACTAGATTAAAAAAAGTTGAAAATTAAAGGGAAAAAAAAACAATGCATTTTCCAGAATAGGCTCCCAGTGGCTTAGATAATTAAACAGGTCTCAGTTACTACCATCAGGGAATCTGCGGCTTTACGGCTTCGGGTAAGTGCATCTTCCAAGAGCTTCTGTTCCTGGCTTTTCTGGGCAGACTGTGCTGGTTACTTTATGCAAATGAAAACTTACTGGAGAAAAACTCTCAATTCTTGCAGTTTGGATGTCTACCCCAATCTGCTAAGCAGGGCACAATGTCACTGAGAAAAGAAGGCTCCTGCACAGCTATGTTAAGTGATTGCCCAGAAAATGGTATTATTCCAGAATCTGATTTCAATGCTAAGGTTTAACTAGGAAACGTACATAAAAACTTTTTATAAAATAAAAATACTACTTTCACAGACAGAAGTATCTAGTAACACTTTGACCAAATACCACCCAGTAGGGCTGTTTGGGAGTGCATTATGGAGCAAAGGGGAATCCCCGATCTACCAATTCATCTTTTTAAGTCCTTGGTTAAGGTTTACCTTCTCATCTAGGCTGATAGATATATTTTGAAACTTGATACCAAAAAAAAAAAAAANTTTTTTTTTTTTTTGGTATCAAGTTTCAAAATATATCTATCAGCCTAGATGAGAAGGTAAACCTTAACCAAGGACTTAAAAAGATGAATTGGTAGATCGGGGATTCCCCTTTGCTCCATAATGCACTCCCAAACAGCCCTACTGGGTGGTATTTGGTCAAAGTGTTACTAGATACTTCTGTCTGTGAAAGTAGTATTTTTATTTTATAAAAAGTTTTTATGTACGTTTCCTAGTTAAACCTTAGCATTGAAATCAGATTCTGGAATAATACCATTTTCTGGGCAATCACTTAACATAGCTGTGCAGGAGCCTTCTTTTCTCAGTGACATTGTGCCCTGCTTAGCAGATTGGGGTAGACATCCAAACTGCAAGAATTGAGAGTTTTTCTCCAGTAAGTTTTCATTTGCATAAAGTAACCAGCACAGTCTGCCCAGAAAAGCCAGGAACAGAAGCTCTTGGAAGATGCACTTACCCGAAGCCGTAAAGCCGCAGATTCCCTGATGGTAGTAACTGAGACCTGTTTAATTATCTAAGCCACTGGGAGCCTATTCTGGAAAATGCATTGTTTTTTTTTCCCTTTAATTTTCAACTTTTTTTAATCTAGTGAACTTAGGTGTATGTCTAAGTACCTGACACCAACATTTTCTCGCCTATAAAGTAGTTTCCAAAGCATTTACCTTTATGGCAAGTCACACATATAAATAGTATGAAAAGTTTAGATTGGTCAAGGATTCAGGCTGATACTTGAATCTGGGGCACAAAATTTTCTCATTATTTATTCAATGAGCATTAGTCTAATTTTCTAAAAGTAATTTTAGAAGTTTTCTAAAAGTAATTTTTCTTAGTAGAGGTAAAATAGCATATATGTAAAGTAAATTGCCTTCAGTGTTCCATTGACATACTTATCTTTTTAATATGGTAATACCACACGCATCTACAACACAATTTAAGTAAAAATGTAAGATAGATTATACATTTTTGCTGCCTTGTAAGATGACAATGCACTAAGCATAAACAGATTTCATCAAGCATGGCTTTTTCCTTGATGATCCAAGGTCAGCATTATGAATGACTAGTCATTATGTAGCCTTGAGTAAGTCTCCTGAACAGTTCTCAAGCTTCAGTGACCTCGTATTCACTATAGGAATGACAGAATCTCTCTTGGAATAGTGATGGTAGATTAAATAAGATCAGGAAGCACAGCCTCACGCACAGGCTATCAAAAATTAATCCAAAACAGTAGCTGCTGCCTCTTTCCCACTCACATCTCAGTCTTTGACTATGACCCAAAATACAAAGGTTGACCNATAACTGTAAATTCTGAAGACATTACAATTTATTTAAAACTCAATTTCTTTTTTTTAAGAAAAGAAAATTCTCATTCCTTTCTCATTCTCATTTCTTCTAATATGGTAGAACCAATGTCAAAATAAATCTCATATAGAAGACTAAAAATCACACACACACACACACACACACACACACACACACACACACACCCGTGTGATTTTAATTAAGTCTCTTAGGTAGCCAGGGCTGAGGAAATCATTTTGCCCTAAAGCCCTGCCCACTTTGAAGGTCTACACAATAGCTTATGCTTTAATCATGAAAATCTAGGTAAGAGGACAAGCCTAGGGCCCTGCAGAATAGGCTGTGTCAGCCATCCCTAAGATCCTGCCTCCTTCCTAGCCACTCCCTCATAAAAAATAAGCTGAAGGAAACATCTGCCCTGTAAAGGCAGATAGTGGGTGAAACTACTTGTCTATCTTGATGTTGTGCTGGCTCAGTCTAACATGGAGGGAAGGAGACAGATAGACACCACTGTGACAGCCTAATTACAAGTCACTCTTGAGTAAGTTCATTGTCATAATTTCCACTATTTATAGTTCTTCACAAATAATCCTCTCTGCAGGAACATACTTTCAGCCCAGGCTTCAAAGAACTCCTACCAAGTTCTAAAAGACCATGGNCCCATNATCATAAAATCATCCAATCCATGAGTGAGTGAACAGAAACAGCTTATAGAACCAAGCTTGCAAGACTAGAGATAATTTCATTATGGGTTCATATCATATAATGGATATGTTTAAAGAATTAAAGAAACAGAAGTATGCCAAGANAACAAGAGACATTTAGAATGTACAGGAAGACTTGAAAGGGGGTCCAACCATATTTCTTAAAGGAAATAAATTAATAAAGATTGATCTCAGAAATATCATGGATATGCAAATAGGATATTGAATAGAGTTAAACAAAGTTGAGCAATTAAAAAAGATAACTGCAACAGCAAGTATAGAAGATATAGTCTAAACAGTTTATAAAAATTCTCAAGATATAGATGAAGTGGACAAGTTTCTAGAAATATAAATTATGAAAACTCCAGAAAGTGGGAGTCATCTGAAACCTTCACAGAAAGGAGAGGGTAGAGGAATATGGTGGCTGAGTAAGAAGAGTCTNCAGCCCCTCTCTGCAAGGGTACATTCAGTGTAACATGCCAAATAAGGACAATGACAAAAACCAAGGGGCTGTGAGACACCAAAGAACCTTCTGTTGATATATGAAACTAGAAGAGGCCTTTGAAAAAGGCAGGACAATCAGTTGACTGCCACACTTCTCTCCAAACAGTAAGCAGCTCAGAACTAAGAGAGACATCTCCCATTTGCAGAAAGGTGAAAGAATTAATTCCTGCCTTTAGCCATGAAACTCAGTACTNTTAGGTCTGCCATGGTGAAACCCAGAGTTGGGCAAAACCCCAGAGCCCCATCAAAGAGGCCTCCATCTGCCATGGGGCAGTAGCAAGCTGCCAGAACTGTTTTGGGTAGGTGGTTGAGGACTTCTTCTGTCTTTAGCCTGCATGGTAGAACAGGAACTTCAATGGCTTGAGAGCAGGGCAGGAAACCAGCACAAATGTTTGTCTTAGAGCACAGCTCCAATGCTGCAGTGAAACTAAGTGCCTGGTAGAAAGACAAAGGTCCTGGTCACATGCTAGAACTTGCAGACAACCTCTATGCCAGTTCTGGCACTAAACNGTTCTGGACCTGCAGGGCAGACAAGCATTTTGGCACACTAGTTCTTGTGTCTGGGGAATACTTTTCTCTTTTCCANGACAGTGNAGACCCATGGTGACTGTAAGACTCATGTAAGTGAGACTGAAATTTACTAACAGACTTGTTTGCCAAGAAACTGTCTCCACAACCCAGCCCCACCCTTAGGAAGCACCACTATGGCCAGGCCAGCACTGATGGAGTTTTAGAACTGCCCCAGCACTAGGCANAGACTCCAACCCCAGTAGGACGGACTCACAGACACTTGTGTCAGCCAGCATCACCACAAGTTGTTCAGTGGGCTTCAGTGTACCNAAGGCTACTCAGGCCCTTGTGGTTGTAAGGTCCAGATGACACAGTTTAGGATCAGCCTAGATCTGCCTTTATCAGTACTACCCCAACCTCAGACAGGGTAGTGTGGTATCAGACCCCATTTGCTGGGTGACAACAAGAAACTTTGGCCTTGAATGCTCTGTGGGCTCATGAAGCCCAACAATGGGCAGATCCCATTGGCTCCCATCCCTGNAAAGCCTGTCTGGGGACAGAGCCTCTAGAACAGCTCCAGCACAAGGCTAATAAAATAGNTGTTCAGCTGTTTCTGCTAGCATAGCACCGTGGCCAATTGCAGGCTCTTGAGCTATGAGTCTACGACAGCAAGAGGAACCCAATGAAGGGTGGACTTCATTGTCATTCCATGCTGTAACACTGTGGGTGGACAGTGTGTCAGCAGGTAACATATTCTGACAGCTTTGATGGGAATAGGTATGACAAGAGCCTAGGGCTGGTCCATCTGTGGTAACTCTACCAACAGCCACACAGAATTTCAGTAGCTGCTTATGAGGCCTGTGTGCCTACCCTGAAGAGGCTTGTTGGGACAAACTACTCTCTCTAGACAGCCTCACATTTCTTTCTGAATAGACATCAACAGAAAACTATGGACAAAGGTTGGGTTGCATAATCGCACAGAAACAGTGACTATACACCAACTTCAAACTTCAGCAAATATTAACCAGGATGCTGGGTAGTGCAGAAGAGGACAGATAACGGCAGCATCATAGAAACATGCAGCCTGCTAGGAATTTATGGAAAGGTGGGCACAAAGACAGCAAGCTTGATTCAGAAGACCTAAATACATGCTTCTTCAATGCCCAATATTGCACACCAAGAAGTATAAAGAGTTTTCAGGAAACTAGGACCTCATCTATTTCTGAAGGTGACTGAAACTGACAAGGCAGTGGCTGATGTGTGAGAATTCGATGACTATTCAAAATAGGTATTTTAAGAAAACCCAATGAGCTTGAAGAAAACAGGAATGTTTCGAATACTCTAACAGAGACAAGATGGAAGCGATTAAAAAGACAAACAAATTCTTGAGCCAAAAAACACAGAAGAATTAAAAACAGAAAGCATTAAACAAACAAAAAAGGTAAATAGAGTACAGTAAACAAACAGGAGTTACCAAGCTCGGAGTCAGGCTGTTTGAGAATACACTGCCCGAAGAGAGAAGGTAATGACAGGACTGAGGAAATCTTGGAGGGACCAAGGCAGTGTTAGACCACTAGGGGGTAATTTGGATTCGAGAATGACTTGAGAATGACAAAGGTGTAGAAGACTTATTCAAAGAAGTAATTACAGACTTCCCCCCTCACCCACTAAAGGAAGANTACGAATATCCTGGTAGCAGAGGTGAAAAGTCACCAGCGCAATTTAATGCAACTACATCTATCCTAAGCTCTGTTNCAAGCAGGGGCTCACAGGAGAAAATGAAGAGAAGATGCTCCAGGCTGGCTACAAAGAAAAGAAACAACANAGGCATGGCTCTACTTATCAGNCAACAGACTTTCCCAAGGAAACCTGGAAGTGACTTGAGATTTCATTTTCCCCAGTACAGCTGGAGAAACTTGCCAATGGACAACACTGCACTAGTACAGTGATCCTTTGGATTATAACTATTTTGAAATAAGAGCAAGAGACCAGAAATAAAAGAAGAAAAAAATATATCCCTAAAAAAACTCTCCAGTGTATCCTGTTCCTTTAAAAAACATTTTTCTATTTAAAAACATTCTCGTTTTCTTGAGAATTTCATGTATATTTACATCATTTTCATCCCTCTTCCTCTCTCTCCAACTCCTACCGTATTCCTGCTCCCTCTTAAATTTAAGACCTCTTCTTTAATTATAATTGTCACACACACACACACACACACACAACACCATGCCGAGACACATTCCATTACTTTTTAAAAATGAAGGAGGAATAAAGGCTTTTCTGGCAAAAAATGAGAGTCTCCATCTCCATCAGACTGTTTGTGTACAGAATGCTAAAGGAACTTCTCCAAGCTGAAAGAAAGATGTTGATGAGTTAGAAAGAAAGAAATAAAAAAAAGGCAAGTTATAAAACATACTGGTAATTATATAAGCCAATTCAGAATGCCTTGAAATTGCAAGTGTGATGTACAAACTATTCATACCCCTATCATGAATAAAAGTCAAAATGACTAAAAATAATAACTACATTAAGCATTAAGTGATAAGCAACACAGAAAGACACAAAATAAGCTGCAAAAATTCAACATGAGGGTAGGAAGGGAAGCAAGGAGAGTTTCTTAGTGTGTTTTTCTTGTTCGTTTGTCACTACTCTTNTTCTTATCCTTATGATCACATTAAGTTCAAAATAGTTTGTTACAATCAAAAGATGGTTTAGCAAAAATCTGTAAGAGACAAATGGAAAATAATAGGCAAAGAATCAAAACATACCATTAAAGTGATTCACTTAACCATTAAGAAAGATTGTTAGGAAAGAAAAGAGTCATAGCAAAACTAGATACTAGNAAACAGAATACATAAGGGATGTGATAAGACTTTGCTTCCTAATAAGTTCCTAAACTGCAACTGAATTAAATTCTCCAATTAAAAGATATGAAATGACAGGCTGGATTAAAAAAATAAGACACAATTATATGTTGCTCATAAGAAACTCACTCTCAGGAACATATAGACAAAGTGAAGAAATGACTAAGCTACCCCATGCAAATGAAGGCCAAAGAAATTAGGCAGAGCCATAGAGTATCANATAAAATGCTCTTTACATGTAGTAAGGAGACAAAGAAGGTCATTTAATGAGGAAGGGGTCAATTTAGAAGGAGAAAATGCTATCAAAGTGCCCAATATATAAGGCAAGTATTAACAAATCTAAAAGGACAGACTCCAATACCATAACAGTAACAAACAGATCATCCAAACAGAACATCAACAGAGAAGGAGCCGAGTTGAACTGCACTCTAGACCAAATGCACCTAACATGCA
>LZPO01108868.1:3885-29636 GCA_001675575.1 Neotoma lepida
AATGATGGTGATGTCATGCAAGCATAATATCATGACTATTGTATCCTGGCAGCAGGCAGCAACTAGATTAAATCACAGTAGGCAAATAATGGGCAGCCCTGCTGAGCATGTCTGCTAAGCATGAACAATAATGAAATGAAGCCATTATATGTAATTGAAGAATTCATATGTTTGTGTGTACTTCTCAATAGAAACTAAAAGGAATAAATCCAAATCAACTCAAAATATAAAATAACTAGCCCTTATTGCCTCATTAGAATCTTAAGAAATAATAATGAAAATAAGACTATTGTCTGAGTTTTCCAGGAGCTCATTAGACATACAGATTAGAATTTCTAAACTTGAACACAAAAACAAGTTCTCATAAAATTTTCATTTAAAAGTGAACTCCTTTCTTTTATCATTTTTGGTTTTCAATGATAGCAAAATTGGTGTGACATAGGTGCATGAATGCTAATAAGATTCACTATTTTCTTCTTAATGCTTAGAAATTTTATCTTAAACAGGCTTGTATGCTTATAAAAGCTCAGTCCTGAGCATGCAGTATCTGTTGGGGATAGTATAAAGGTATCTTGTATGATTTTAATATTTGTACAAGCCTTTTAAGCAATTCACAGACAAGAACTCTAACGACTAATAATGTAGTTTGTGAAGCCAATTCACTCCTAGCCCCATATCTCACCCTTTCCTACAGGGCAGCCTCCAAGCTCCATTATTTTCCCTATTGCCTTTTCTGACCAGTAGATACTAATATCCCCCTAGCTGTGCCCAGCAATATTACAGCCTCCACGCTGTGCCTTGAGATCTAATTTATGATGTCTTTATATTAATTACATTAATCCAATTAAATGATAAACTTTGTATTAATGCGCTAAAGCATGTGTGAAAATGAGACTCTTATCTTTGTTTCCTATAATTACCCTTGTGCCCCAAAATGTAAACTGCTCAAAAACTTTTATGTTATTTAATAATGTTTTGTATGGCTTTCTCTGGCTTATAACCTTGGATTGCTCTTCAGACACTTTCCCTTGTTTGTTCAGATTCTCTGTCAATTTATTGAAGCAACACAGTAGATGCTGTTTCAAACTTTAAATGTACACAAATGTGTATCTTATATTTCAAGTGAAAAATAAATGTAGAACAGCGTAAACTATAAAGATTAGTGATTAACTAGAGGGACTCTTAATAAGTCAGATAATCACAAGGTTATCTAACTTTCAACCNCTTCCAGGTTCAAAAATATTTAAAAAGTGTATCTGACTAAATTATGTCAAGCGTTTACTTTGTTTTGCATGGGTAGGGGAGAGGATTTATTCATCTTGCAGCTCATAGTCTCCATCATTGAGGAAAATCAAGGCAAGACCTCAAGGCAGGGATCTGGAGGCAAGAATTGATGCAGAGGCCATGGAAGCATGCTACTTACCGGCTTCCTCTTCATGGCTTGCTCAACCAGCTTTCATATAGTGCTCAGGATCACTAGCCAAGGGGTGAGACTGCCCAGAGTGAGTGAGCTTAGCCATCCCACATCAATAATGAATTAAAAAGAAATGCACCANAGGCCAATCTGGAGGTGTCATTTTCTCAATTGTGTCTGCTCTTCCAAAATGATTCTAGATTGTGTGAAATTGACATAAAACTAGCCAGTAAAATTNAATCCATGTCACCTTGACAGGTACGCCTCACGTGCTAAACCACAATGCTCCCATTCTTCTCCATCATAAGATCTTCTATTAATACCACAATACAAAANGTTCCAACTTCGGCATTTTAAAAGTTGTCTTTAAAATATTTAAAATCTTCGAAAGTTCAAATTTTCTCTAAAATACTGTTTTATAATTAGGTGCTTTAACTCAAATCATTAGAATCTATATGTTCAGCTTTTCTCTTATTATGAGAAAATACCTGAAGAACATAAAGTATTAAGATGGGAAGGCTGAAGTGATCTCACTTTCAGTCCATGAACATTTGTTGAACTAACTGGTACATCACAAAGAATGTGGAAAAGAAAATTTACTGCAGAAAGAAAAATTGTTTTCCTCTTGTGTGTGAGAAAGTAGTGGTGGCCCAGGAATAGGATATACCCTTCAAACCCTACTAAAACCACCACCAAGAACAAAACATTTTAAATTTGGACAAGATCGATAAAATATATTTGTATCATCAGGCTCTAGAAGCAAAGAGATCACTTTAATATGACTTAAAATTTAATTAAAACATTAGAAAATGATAATGAGTTTTATGTGGATAATGGCCTGTGAGCGATGGATAATTGCCAAAATCATGATACTATTTTAGAAAAATAGATGGGCATCTTTGCTTTTGGTAGTTTTTTATATATATATATATATATATATATGCTGATATTTTATCTATGTCCCCAAATAAAATTTATCTGAAGATCAGAGGAACAAGGTCAGCCACTAGCCTTGTAAAATTAGCACACGCCCTTAATCCTATCACTTAGCCAGCAGGGACTCTCTGGATCCCTGTGAGTTTTAGGTCACACTAGAAATGTGGAGACACACTCCTTTAATCCCAGCATCAACCATAGAATTTTGGAGGTCTATACAGACAGACAGGAAGTGACAAAAGTGGGCCATAAGAGAAAGTGATGTAGCTAGGCTGAAAGAGCCAATGAAAACACAAAACAAAAAGGGATATAGAAGTGGTAAAAAAAGGGGNAGCTCTCTCTCCATTTTGGAAGNGGCAGCAGCAGTCTAAGGTAAGTCTGGTAGCTGTTCCTAATTCCTCTGATCTCTGTCAGACTTTCACCCCATCTCTGCCTCTGTGTTTTATTTAACAAGACTATTTAAAAAATCCATCTTACATATATATATATATATATATTTGACTCAGTTTGTGAAATATGAATTATTTTACTGAAAAATATCTGTGACCTACAGTTTTATTGTAGCAAATGGATGTTGGTACACATAAGGTTTGAATCCTGTATTCCATGATACATAAACATCAAGTATTTACTAGGTGCAAACAACTCATTTGAAATATTGCATTTTTCAGTTTTTTCTGATGCATATTGATGATAATATGAGTATATGTTCTCACATGTAAATTTTATACATACTATGGACCTGAAAGGGGGGATACCACTATGGGATATGAATCATAAGTGCACAGCAAGTGGTCAGAAATAAATAAATAAATAAATAAAATGTAACAGACAGAAAGAAGAGAACCTGTGTTGTTCAAGTAGTAATGCGGAAGAGACAAAGTGGTGAACGAGATATGAAGGACAAAGATTCCAAACATAGTGTTTTGGCTAGTTTTATGTCAACTTGACACAAGCTAGAGTTATCCGAAAGGAGGGNATCTCAATTGAGAAAATACCTTCAGAAGAGCCAGCTGTAGGACACTTTCTTAGTGGTTGACTGGGGAAGCCCCAGCTTGTGGTAGGTGGTGCTCTCCCTAGGCTGGTGGTCCTCGGTTCTATTAGAAAGCAGGCTGAACAAACCAGTGAGCAGCATCATTCATGGCCTTTGCATCAGCTCCTATCTCCAGTTTTCTGCCTTGTTTTAGACTCTGCCTTGACTTCCTTCAATGATGAACAGTGATATGAAAGTGTAAGCCAAATAAACCTTTTCATCCCCAGCTTGACTGATAGCACCTCTTACTTTTTTATTTTACGTTTTTATACTCTATATCTTAGTTGGGGTTTCTATTGCAGTGCAAAACACCATGGCCAAAGCAACTGTCAACACATACTGAAGTACTTGAATCCTTATCTCTCTCCATAAAGACCTTATCAAAATGTGCTACCTTATCAAAATGTGCTTCACCATAATTAGGAGCCAACTGTTTAATTTTTCAAGCAGTACATATTAACTTAAGTAAACATGAGAGAGGGAACGGGAATGAGGAACAGGAAACAAGTGAAACAGAGGACCAGCCTGATGCTTAAAGAAATGCCAATCAAAATTCAGCAAAACACATGTAAGTGTGTGCACACTTACTGTCACNGAACAAAATAGAAACTGAAATCTAGATATATGCATTAGACAACTTTTAAAAGAAAAGAATGAATACAGCATAGCAGTTTTGTAACAGGAGGATATACACATGGCCATTCCCAAACAGCAAGATAAGACANACTGCTATTAATTACNTGAGCTATCTACCCCTGAATAAAAACATCAAGAATGATGAGCTTCTAGGAACCTAACACCATGAATCCATCAATGGAATTTAGGTAAACATGAGATCACTCATAAAATTAATGAGAAAATGAGAGAAAATTCAAAACATGGAACAAAATTTAACAGATTTCCATTGGAAGCATTATGTAAGAAAACGATGATCCAATTTTTGAAGAGAAGTAGGAAGAGGTAGAGACTGATGGGCTTATGTAACAGCAAATCTCATCTGTTCTGTCTGAGGGGTAGGTGAACACTTCCCTGAAGAATGACATTTTAAAATATGTCGAGAATAATTAAGACTTTATAAAGTGAATATTAAAGAAAAGTTCTGGAGATTCTATGACTTGATTTGAGATTTCAGGAGAAACTTATGTGATACCTGCATGGTGCTGCATAAACCCTACCTACCACACAAAGACTTCTCTGATCCTTTCCAGCTCATCTATAAATATTACATTTTGCAAAGGTATTTTCAGTTTATATGTAGAAGTCAGAAATCTGAAAGTAAACCTCAAATGCAAAATGTACTTTTCACTGAAAATTACAAGCTTTCACATAAGAAAAGTAATTAAAATTTAGCACACTAATGAATTATATTCAAAATATTTGTGAATCCTACATGTACAACAGCCTATTGTCATAAGCCGGCTTTACTACTTTATTAATGGAAATATTTGTGTTTTAGTCCTTTTTTTGTCTCTAACAATGGAAAAAAAGAATNATTTCAGAATGTAATAATTCTCTTGCTACTGTCAAAGAGTAATTTTAGTGTGTTGTGCCTAGTATCAGGAGATTTCAGTTGCAGTTTATATGTGCTTATTTAGTAAAAAACATCAAATCATTCATTTTTTTTCTGTCTGGGGAATAACTTTGAATTGGTGGGAAAATTGTAGAATTNTTCTTCCCTTTAAGTTTTTTTTAGGGAGGCATGGTTGTCCCTGCCTTTAATCCCAGCCTTCAAAGGAACGCAGAAGAATCAGGATTCAATTACAGCCTTGTATACATGCTAAGTTTAATACCAGCCTAAACTACAGAGACAGTGTCTCAAAACAAAACAAACAAAAAACACAAACAGAAATGAAACCAACAAAAATCTTAAGATACTGTATATGATATATATATCTAAATGTTTGATTTGAATTTTTTCTTGTGAGAAAACAATTCTTTGAATTCTGTCAATTCAAATGGATCAAATACTCTAATAGTTCTTCTCTTCTCTGCTGTGTACTTCTCAGTGTACTCTTCTCAGTGTAGCTTTACACTGAAATCTTGACATAAGGCTCCATGTGTATTCAAATTCAACAGTAACTAATCTTCTCTATATTTATTTCTAAGCAATATTATAAGGCCAATAGAAATAACTATACATTTTTTAAAAAATTTTTTTTGGTTTTTTTTGTTTTTCGAGACAGGGTTTCTCCGTGTAGCTTTGTGCCTTTCCTGGAACTCACTTGGTAGCCCAGGCTGGCCTCGAACTCACAGAGATCCGCCTGCCTCTGTGTCCTGAGTGCTGGGATTAAAGGCTTGCGCCACTACCGCCTGGCAAAACATTGTATTTTACAGAGGTAGTTGGTGCATTTTTTCTTTGTGCTGTTTAGTCGGAAAGCTTTAGTAAGTTAGTCACTAAGAATAATGCCTTGTCTTTCCTTTTCATGACTTGAGTGAAATAATTTAATGTTGATGTGCACGTGCACGTGTGTGTGTGTGTGTGTGTGTGTATTGCATGTACATTATCAATCAGTATTAAAATGCCATTATGTGAAACTCTCAAGTGGCAATGTTGACATCTTTTATATATGAGACCATGAACATACTGAACTTTCACTCTTTTTCATTGTTTAAGACTTTACTATTTCCAACCAAATAGTCACAAGATATCAGTTCTCATTGAGGCAGTTTTGAAGACTTATTGGGGAATTTAAAGCTTAAATCAGGAGAAAACATGTGGAAATATTCCCAGTTATCTAATTAAAGAGTCCACTCAGTGGTCAAAGATTTGTCCATGTCAGCTCAAAGCTACTCATTACTAGGGAACAGAAAAAGAAAAACAGAATTTTAGGCCTGAGACATCATATTAGGTGTCTCAAAATCTTCTGCATCTCCTCCACCAGAGGATCCAATGCCATCCTTGACTTCTAAGTGAACCCTCACACATGCAAGCAACTATACAAATGCATACATGCACATAAATAAAAATAATGTAAAATTTTAAACAAGAAAAGCAGAGGTTTAAATTGAGTGCAATAACAAAGATATTTCTATCTCCTACCCACTCACATCCTGTCCATTTGAAGAGAATTATCTACATGTTTTTTCCACTACTCTTCTATTTCAAATTTTATTTTAATATATTTTTATTAATTCTTCAAGAATTTCATGCAATAGATTTTGATTACATTCGCTTCCACTCCTTCCCCAATTCTTTCCAGACCTAAATCCTCCTCCTTACCTAACAACTTTATTTATTCATTTATTTCTCTGTTAATAAATTTATTTATTTATTGGCTTATTTATTTTTAATAAAGCATCTGGAAACAGTTGTCTAGGGCCTCCAGCTCTTAGAATATTTCTGTTTTAGCATATTGTTTCAAGGTGTGTTATTTCTGTTTATGTTGCATTTGTTTAACTCTGTGAAGCTGTGATACTGTGTCTATCTAAAACACGTGATTGGTCTAATGAAGAGATGAATGGCCAATAGGGAGGAAGGAATGAGAAATAGGCAGGGCTGACAGGCAGAGAGGATAAATAGAAGGAAAAATCTGGGAGGAAAGAGGAAGATCAAGGAGCGAGAGAAGGAGGAGGATATCAGGGGCTAGCTACCCAGCAATGGAGTAAGAAAGAAAGGTATACAAAAATAGAGAATGGGAAAAGCCCAGAGGCAAAAGATTGACAGATTAAGTTAAGGAAAGCTGGTAAGAAACAAGCCAAGCTAAGGTCAGGCATTCATAATTAAGAATAAGCCTCCATGTGAGATTTATTTGGGAGCTGGGTGGCAGGCCCCCCCAAAGAGCAAAAAACAACCAACTACACTTTCTGCCCCATTGTTTACAATGTTCCCTGTATGCTAGGTATAGAGATTATATAGATGTTTTCATTGGAAATGGACACCCTAGAGTCAGTTGATCCCTGCACTTGACCTCTTGTGGCTTTCTGTAGTGATCTCTGTCTACTGCAAAAAAGAAGCTTGGTGGGAAGCGGGGAGAGGTACACTTACCTGTAGATGTAGAGATGAGTCTTTAGAATGCAGTTGCAAATAAATGGTTGGATTCTCTTTTAGTTTCCATGGCCTAACCAGCCATCGGTAGTTGTTGACTAAGTTTATAGTCCCAGGCATGAATTCCCTCCTGTTGAGTGGGCATGAAGTCCAATTAGCTGGCTGTTCATTCATTCCAGGATAGAAATGCCACCATTGAACCCTTAAGAATATCTTATTGTGCTGGTCTTTGTTGTGATTTATAGATATTATAGCTGGATAGGACTATTGCTTGCTCTTCTCCATTGGGGAACTGTATGACTCCTTCACCTATATGAGTAGGGTCNTGAGAGAGGAGACTCCGAGGTCAGATCCAGACTGATTCTTCTAAGTTCTGTGTCCAAAGCATGTGGTGTCTTCATCAATAGGGCCTTATGTTCAGTTTCTGAGAGGGAGTCAAGGGTAGCTGTAGCACCCCATGTTACTGTGTGCATCACTTGGTATTCCCAGACCAACAACACAAAAGGATTTCCCTTATGCCTGGCTTAAGAGTATAGATGAGATAGTCTATAATATTTAAGAGAGCATTGTTACTCTGAGTGCCATAGCTATTATATTGGTTTATGCTGAATTTGTTTAATGATGTAAGGGTGTGTGTTTAATAACGTAAAGATTTGTTGCACTTGTTTCACCTTACCTGCCTAAGGCACCTGATTGGTCTAATAAAAGCTGAATGGCTAACAGCAAGGCAGAGAAAGGAGAGGTGGTGCTGGCAGTCTGAGAGAATAAGTAGGAAGAGAAATCTAGGCCTAAAAAGAACAAAGGAGAGAGAGAGAGAAGAAGGAGATAATGAGAGACATGCCTGGAGCCACAAGCCAGGCAGCCACCATCCAGAGAGGAGAATCAGTGAAAGTAAGATATATGAGGAAAAAGGTAAAATGCCCCNAGGCAAAATGTAGATAAGAAGAAACAGGTTAAGTTATAAGAGCAATTGGGACAAGTATAAGATAAGGCCAAGCATTAAAAGCTAATAAAAAGTCTCTGTGTCATGATTTGGGAGCTGATTTGTGGCCTAAAAGAAAAAGGCTGGTACATTTTGCTTGTATCTTTTATTTATATTCTGCCTTCCAAATATTTCAGGATTTATTATCAAAAGTGTAATTGCTGTGTTTCAAAGAACTCTCAGGGTCTTTCATGCATAATTTAATAGAACTTATTGGAGGAAATTTAAAATGTATTCAATTTGTATGAACTTCATATATTATTTAATTTTGAACCTTTTGTACATTTTACACTATTGTTACCTGGAAGAAAATGAAATGAACTAGAAATTATTTCAACCCATAGAAGGAATATTAGTATGCTATTCTTGAACCCCCTCTCTCTCTCTCTCTCTCTCTCTCTCTCACACACACACACACACACACACACACACACACACACATATGTATATGTATGTGCTTTGTAATCTCAAATCCCTCAACCCAAGCGATCCTCCTCCTTTCCTAGTGTTCTGAGTGCTGAGACTATAGTCATGCAGGTACAACTATACTCAACTGAAGTTTTGAATTCTTGAAATTTTTTGTTACCTTGAGTAAATCTTTCACTCTCAGGAAATAGAATGCATAAAGTGATCAATAAAAACAATATAATAGAGATTGTGGAAAAGTTTGTAGTAGAGTTACAGAATCCAAAATGGATGATGAAACACCAGGGGTCGAGCAATAGATGGAGAAAGAATCTATCAAAAACTGAAACCACCAGAGAGGTACTTTCCAATAGCAATGCATAGAATCACATAGACAAAGAATAGTGGGAGTCAAATGTATATCTTAACTGTAGCCACTGTTCAGCAGCTTCTTTTTAGAACAGTGGTTCTCAACCTGTAGGTCACAACCCCACTGACAAAACTCTATCTTTAAAAATATTTACATTATGATTCATAATTAGCAAAATTACGGTTATAAAGTAGCGATGAAAATAATTTTATGGTCAGAGTCANCACAACATGAGGACAGATATTAAAGGGTTGCAGCATTAGGAAGTTTGAGAACCACTGTGAGGGTGAGAAAGCCAAGGTGATGATATTAAATAAGTCAATCTTACACCATAGATTAGGTGTAGCCCATAAAATATTGGCTAGGTTTGCCCTCAGAGAATGTATAGGCCAGTCTATTACTTTCTCCCTCAACATATAATCTCACTGTCACTTTCCTGTTTTCCCCAAATTGTGAAATACTAGCCCACTCATTGTCTTACTGTGAAGGAAGTCTGATAATTCTATAGTTTTGCAGAATCAAAGTGGAAACATGGCTTACAACTTCTGCTCTCAGTTGAAGGCAGCAAGAGAGAGAAGGAAAAATAATCACCAGGGAAATACAGATGCTAAAGGCTTCACTTGTTTCATGAAGAAAACTTAGCTTCTACTTGTGTGCTTTCTCCCACTGACCTCCCTCCATTAGTCTTTGCCAGAAATGTTCAGCAAGTTGCATTTTCTTTAGCTTTTTTTATCCAGTATAATGACTCATATGTTAAATTGCACAGAATCTGAGTCATTGTGTTTTCTCTACTTAATGGTCGTGATAATGAATGGATCTGTCTTATTAGATATTAGAGTCCTAGAAAGAATCTAAGANGATCTTCTGGTTTCCTAGCACAGTCCTCNTGGTTAGGTATAAGAATTTTCCCAAGTTCATTCCACTTGCCTGGAGAAGATTCACTTTGAGTTTCTGGAGACCAAATATTCCTTTTACACAATGGTACTGTATTGAGCTTCAAACTATGGCTTTAACTCTTGGAAAACAGCATCAGACAGATAAACCTTATGAGAAAAAGTCTTTTTGTTTACATGACTGAATGAANATCCATTTAGTCAAGACAAATGTTCTTATTGGGGTTTCTATAGATTCTACCACAGTCACGGTGAATATGGAGTTCTTGAGCAATAACTGTAAAGGTTCCAGAATAATCTCTAGGAACTGGACAGAATATTTTTAAAATATTCTTTTACTTTTATTTTTATTTGAGTGGGTGTTTTACCTGCATGTATGCCTATACATCACATGCCTACAGTGCCACAGAGTTCCTGCATATTAAATCTTGAAGCATTCAAATGATATTAATGGGTACAATACTTTTTGTGACTCAAATACAAAAACTTATGAAAATCCTGAAGAATTTCTTTTTTAATTTAATCAATTTTTTGAGAATTTAAAAAATTAATAATATGTTTACATCATTTACAGCCCTCCCTCACCTCCAACTCCCTTGAACTTCCCCCTTAAATCCCTGACTTCTATAATTATTATTGTGCGTGCATGTGCGCGCACACACACACACACACACACACCACTCACCTGTATGTGTTTAGGGCTGACCACATGGGATTGGATAACAGGGTCAAGATGCTTATCCCGGGAGAAGACAGATTCTTCCTCTCTGAACAGCTATAGATTGCCTATGAATTTTTATCTAGAATGATGCTTTATAATATTCTTCTGATCCATGTTGCTGTGGTGACTGTGTTGTTATACAGCTCTTGTCTTTTTGTTTGTTTGTTTGTTTTTTGTTGTTGATGATTTCTGGTTTTTCAAGACAAGATTTCTCTGTGTAGCCCTGCCCATCCTAGAACTCACTTTGTAGACCAGGCTGGCCTCAAAATCAGAGCTGTGCTGGGATTAAAGGCATGCACCACCACTGCCCGCTCAGCTTTTGTTTTTCACAACATTTGAGTTATGAGTCATAAAGATTGAGTGATCTAGTTCCTCTTGGCTTCCTTCCACCCCTGACAGTATGTCTCCTATGATACCTATTCTGCTTGTGAGGCTTTCTATTAATGTTNATTAACCTCATTGACTCTTTTGTTTCCTGCTTCATTTCAGGTTGAGTTATCTTTAGTATGTCTTTCTCTTCATTGAATTGTATTGTCCTACCCTGAGTTGTTAGTTATTTCATTCAGAGTTTTGTGTTTCTTTCTACTTCGTTTAGTTTATTCTTGTTCTCTCTGTTTGTTCACTTGTTTATTTGGGTTCTATTTGAATGTTCTGAATTTGTTAAGCAGTTTTATAATTGTTCTGTTGAGTTGCATCTCTTGAATTTCATGTAAGTTATTCTTAGAGAATGTTACTATGAAGCTAGATATTTGTGGGGGAAGAGTACTGTCTTGGCTCATCCTATTGTTTGTGTTTCTGTGATGGATGGTAGGCAGTTGGTGCAGGCTGCTTGGCTTTGGGAAGAATCAGAGACTTAAGCTAATGCTCAGGGCCCAAGGTGTAGTGTAGGGGAGGGATGGCATAAGGAACGGAGGGTATCTGAAGATACTGCTGGAGCAATTATGCCATGTAAGATGGGACTTAAGGAGGAACCAATGAGGAAGCAGGGTAGGAGCTAAGTGACTTACACAAACAAAACCAGATGGACCACATGGGGAAAGTCATAACAGGCAGGACTAGAGAAAGAATGGTTATAATAGGGCATAAGACGGTTGTGGGTGGGAAGTAACTTAAGAAGTTGTCAGGATAACAGGTGACTGTGGTATCTGGGATTAGAAGACAGCAGGCTGGGGACCATGATTGCTGCTTACTCACCAGCCAGTACTGGGAGACCTCATAGTGTAATTGTACTATGTTTTACTTTTGATTGAGTTTTCTGCTTCTCTGAGATACTCAATGGAGGAAAGTTATTAATATTCACGTGCTATAAAAAGATTAAAAAAAAACTAGAAACAAAGGAGGTTGACTTCTCACTGAGATAAAATTTATGCTAAATAAAATGCAATTATTATGAATATATAATTTTATAAATTGTATTATATGTTGATATATATATATATTAAGCACACTTGTATCAAGATAAATATACTTTCATTATTACCCTGATATATAGCTAGTCCTGTTTTTAATCTTCCTGTTTTCCATGGTATGTGAGTGTGTGTGTGTGTGTGTGTGTGTATGTGTATTTGAACTACCTAATGTTAGTAGTATTTGATAAACTCTGATTATAATTTCCAATTAACTAAACTGCAAAAGAGTATAATCTGTTGTTAGATACTGTATAATTAATTGCTAAGCTTCTTTGACGTATAAGGGGGAAACATTAAGCTCTAAAACTACAGGTAAAGTTATTTTTACTCAGCCAATTCTGGAATTGGTGTATTAGGTGGAATATTTCATCATGCTTCTGTTTGAACTCTAATTTTCATCTTTTGATGATTAGCTTTAGAGTTTGTTTAGAAAGATTTCCTATGAAATTTGTTAGCTTTAGTTCTAAATTGGCTAAAAAGCATGAACTAAATAAAAATCTTCAATAAGCAGATTTTACTTGAAAAAGTGGTGAGTTTAGAGTCAAAAGATTTTCTTTATGGAAGTTAAATCTAAGGAAGGAACAATATTAATCAAACTAGGCCAGAGATCCTATAGTAGATTGCTGAAACAGTTGCATGGCATGATAAAATAGATGGTTTAGGAGCATAATAGCTTATAATATGTTATAAAATGTACTAGCTAAATAGAGTAGTTCTTACAAGTTGATAAATATTCTAGGCACTTATACACTCATGCATTGTGAAATAAACATCTTTTCTGCATGGAATAAATTTTTACTTTTTGTTTTTTGTTTTGTTTTTGTTTTTGGATTTTTTTTTTTGAGACAGGTATTCTCTGTGTAATATCTCTCAGTATCCTGAAACTCTCTTTGTAGAACAGGCTGGCCTCAAACTCACAGAGATCTGCTTGCATCTGCCTCTTGAGTGTTGAAAGTAAAGTCATGTACCACAACCACATTTTTAATATACTGTCTTTCCAGTATATTAATTAAACCACAAAAGAGTATGATCTGTTATTTTATACTCTAGAATTAATTGCTAAGCTTCTTTGATGTATAGGGCAGAAACATTAAGCTCTAAAACTACAGGTAAAATTATTTTTACTCAGCTACTTCTAGAATTGGTGTATAGGGTGGAATTTTTCATCAAGTTTCTGTTTGAAGCAGTATTTTGGTGGTAACACACCACTAACATATTCAGTTTTAACAATGGAAGTAAGTGTAAATACTTNTGATGGAAATTTATCATTATTTGTTGTATTGAATAATAGAGAAATATACAGACCAGTGAAAATTATATATTTCTGGTCCTAATCAGTTTTGCTGGTAAAAATCTATTTCATAAAAGAATTCACAACATTAAAAATTTTGGAATTTATATGCAACATTAAGATTAAGAATAATAGAGAATTAAATACAATAGTATACTAATATTTCCATCAATTGTCATCTCAAGTANAATAACAGTAGAATGAAATTCTGGCTTATAAGAGCATATGGAGTTTTAGTAACAGATATCCTAGTAATCAGTTATATATCTTTCACATTTATAAGGTAGGACATTATTGAAGCAATACTGAGTCTTATTTCTTGTCAAATAATACAGAATTACATCTGAATTGGTTAATAGTATTGACTCTCATGACCAGCATGGCTTTGGAATGAACCTGACTGCGACCACAGGGAATAAATGACAGATGCACATACAGAAAAGCTGGATTTGGGTGGGCTATGCACTCTGATGGAGATGCACCAGCAGCCCAGGAACTCTGTACATTTATTTTATACAGCTGAAGGAGGAAGCACATTTGTGAATCTGTGTGGGGAGTCTCTTCAGGTGAGCAATTGCAGGCTTCAATCATCCAATCCAGGAGAAGGAAACTGGATGATACTTTCTGCACACATGGTCAATATCCATGCTTAGTCAAGAAGACCGCCTTGCTATTCCCAGGACTGGGGGAAGGTCTTGCCATTCCTTATGAGTCTTTGGCACTGGGGTCCTTGATATGAATGTGCTCATGTCCACAAAACATTGGCTCAGGACTTCATCTGTTCTGCACAGAAGACTTCAATGCTCAATTTTTGTAATGAAGAAGTCAACGTGAGTGAAGATGGGAGTGGAAGAGGGACTAGGGTTTGCAATTAAGAAAGTCACTCCAGGGGCTGGAGAGGTGGCTCAGAGGTTAAGAGCACTGACTGTTCTTCCAGAGGTCCTGAGTTCAATTCCCAGCAACCACATGGTGGCTCACAACCATCTGTAATGAGATCTGGCACCCTCTTCTGTATACATAATAAATAAATCTTAAAAAAAAAGAAAGTCACTCCAAAGACTTGTGGTTACACTAATCACATTTAATACTGCAAAACTGGTTGTCAAAAACCTAACTACTTATCAGGCATTGGGTCTTTTCTGTGATCCTCACTTGCACTGCCTGACATTAAAACATCTGGCAAGATTTTACAAGTTTCCTGGAAATCATCCCTTTTACTTCACAGTATAGAATTTTACTGACATGAGCTCATAATTTTCGCATGTGTGCTTTCCATTTTTCATTTTTTTCCTTNGCTTATCATTGTCTCTTCAGTCTGTTGATAAATCATATATAATTAATCTCATATATATACATATAATTAATCTCCTTTCAGTGATTAAATGTTTATATGTACAGTAACTCTATCATAAATGTCTCCTCAAGCTCTTCTGGAGTATAAGGTCGGACCTTAGAACAGTTTTAATTTATATCCCATTCTTCACTATTTTCCATGTGTTCTACTTAATTTTACCATAAATTACACATTAAGAGATAACTGTCATCATTTCTATTGGTCTGTTAACAGACATAGCTAATAAAGTTATCAACCCCGTGCATCCTTCCNTGTTCTCATTTTTTTTATTGAAATATCTGTAATTCTTTTCACAAATGGAAATAGAAGAAGATTCCTTTTGGGATGTGTATTTTCTGTTACAAATTTCTGTCTCCACTAATCTGAAAAGGATAATTTCCCTGCTTCTGCAGTTCTTATTTAATTATTCTTTTTTACTTTGTACAATAAGGATAAAATTGTCATTCATTGCCAGGTACATCCAGTATTTGGTTACTATGAGCACAGTTCTTTTATCTTTTATTGTTTTACGTTTCACATGTGTTTGAGTTCTAAATTTATTTTTAATAATTTTTCCATAATTCCTTACTGCATTCATTGAAGAAAGTGTTGTTTATTAATACTCTAACTGAATCTTAAATTTCTTTTGAACACCAGAAGTTCTATTTTAATATTTTATGTATATCTCTTAATTTTGCACTTATATGTTTTATATGTTTAAGCAAATATTTCTTTAAGAAATTAAGGGTACTTAAGCATGTTTTCCTATTGTTAAAATATTTTATTTCTTGATACCATAATTTTTTATTAAGTGGTGGTTCTGGGGATAGTTGGGGAAAGTGCAGTGAATATGACAAAATACATTTTAGGAATGTCTCAAAAAATGAATAAAAATAAAGACAAAAGAAGCTAAAGTTGTATAATAGCATTACAGATTTTCAAAATAAAAATTAAATATATCAAACTCTATAATATACACTTTTATGTTGCATTTTTAGTGGTTTCTGCAAGTTACATTTATTAACATACTTCTAAGTGCTGCTAACAAGAAATATTGATGTCCTAATACTACTTAATCTTTCAGTGATTAAAAAAGTGATTATTATGTATATATTTACAATAAGATTAAATACTCCAGAAATTACAGATGAAGAACTATCTTGAAATAGTAATCTTCTTCAAGTTGTTTATGATCTATTAAAATTAAAATGCTTGGGCATTTAAAAATGCTTATTTTAAAACCTTTAAATTGGGTCATTTCAGCACTATTTTTAGGTAAGAAATAGCCATGCTGTTGGAATTCTAATTTCTGTTGGTACTACTAAGACTCAAAAATAAATATAGCTCCATTGTTAAAATTTTTCTTTCCTGAATGCATTTCAACTTCCAAAGCCTAAGGAGTTTGCATTAACCCACACTTAGTAAACATTGAAATCTCCCTTTTCTTTTTCTCTTTTAATATATGTTTATAGAAAATGATTTCATTCAGTGACCCTCTTTTTTATGTACCTATGTGTAGAAATGATGTGTGTATGTGTGTGAGTGTGTGTGTGTGTGTGTGTGTGTGTGTGTCTACAACTCATACAATTGAGTGTAAATGTATGTGCACCTGTGTACAAGATTACAAAGGCCAGAGGAGGGCATTTGGTATCTTCTTCTGTCATCTCTGCCTTATTTTCTGGGACTTGGTTGCTCATTGAATTTGAATTTTTTTCCATTTTGGCTGGACTGGCTGCCGAGTGAGCTTGAGAGTATCAGATCTGAGTGTCTCTGCCTCCCAATGCTGAATTACTAGCAAGCACAGCCATGCCTGGCTTTTTATGTGGGTGCTGTTGATCCAAACTCAAGTCTTCATACTTGTGCAGCAAATGCTCTGATCCACTCCACTGAGCCATCTCCCCAACCCCGTGAAGAATGCTTCATGAACTGAAATCACAAAGCAGTTATTAATTTTATATTTTCATGATCTCATGCACAATAGCCATTAGATATTGTCTAACGTCAATATGCACAGTTATTAACAACCCTGTCTCACTCACTAAGGGAGGAAGCTGTAGACAAAACCAGCATCAGTGAGCTAGACATGTTTTATGTAAACATGTTTGTTAAAAATTAGTTTTGTATTTTAACATTACAAAGTCTAATCATACAAACCAAATCATCTTACACTATTGGAAAAAAATGAATCTTTAAAATGATAGTGGTTGGCATTGTAGATTTTCATAGTGCCTTGTCCTTTGGTTGCCTGTTGTTTATAGCTCTTACGGGATTATATTAAGGCTCACCAATTGTTTAAATAACATTCAGTGTTCTCCCGAGTCACACGTGAATGGGAACAAAAGTTAGGGTACTACAGTTTCCTTGATCTTTACTGAACCTCTAATCTCTGAGAAGTGAGAAAATATTCTTCGTGAAGAAGGCAGAAGGACAGACACTGTCTGGAAGAAGGATTTGCTGACACATCACGGGCTTGCAAATTATAGTGACAAGCATAGAAATGGCACATAAGTGCATCTCTATGGAATGTAATCCATGTAGAATAGAATGGTAAAAATAAATCCAAGCACTGGGGCATAGACATGCTGTGATAGAATAGAGGGAAAATGGAGTGTTGAATTACTAAGAACCAAGAGTGTATAAGGGAAACGATCCCATCACCATGACAAGAATTGATGAAAAATGTCAGTCCAGAAAAATGCCCTTGAAGAATAAAATTTATTCTCTGTGGCAATGAGGATACATACAGAATAAGGATGTTCTCCATCTACACTTACTTAAGTAGGAGATATGAAACACCAGACTTGATNAGAAGGTTTGATGCATAAATGTTCTACTTTAGAGAATCATCAGAAAACAGAACAGTACTAGATTAAAATATAATAATATAAGCCCCTAATTTCCTCTAGACAAATACTGAAAAGAAACATAAGTTAGTCTGTGCAATGCAAGAACTCCAGTCAACACTTCAATCCACTGAGTTCTCAGTACCATGGTATTACTTTTAAGGTGTTGGCTTTTTTTTTTTGAACATACTTTTTTTTCATGCAGCATATTTTCATCAAGATTTTCCCTCCCTCATCTCCTCACAGATCTTCCCCAACTATCCAACTTCATGCTTCCCACTTAAAAAACAAACAGGAAAAAAAATTAGAATGAAACAATACACTCAAACAAGAAAAAAAAATCACGAGAAATAACATCCGTAAGTGCATGCACATGCACACAAATACACACCAGAAATAAACTCAGAAACAATAATAGATAAACAAAAGACAAGTAATGTTAAAAAATGCTTAAACAAAGTATTATAAGACCAAAAAAAATCTCTGAAAATACCATTGAGTTTGTTGTGCATTAACCCTCTACTGTTGGCGTGGGGCTAGCCCTTCAATATGTTTAGTATACCCAAGGAGACTCCTTTGGAGAAAACTAATTTGTCCTTTGAGGTAGTTAGTTGTCAATTAAAGACAGCTTCTGGGTTAGGGATGGATGCTCATGTCCACTTCCCTCCTAGTGCTGGGACACCATCTGGCTTCGATCTGCGCAGNCCCTGTGCACAGTGGCACAGTCTCAGTTCATATGGACGTCAGTCTTGTATCTGAGAGGCACTATTTTCTTGGTGTCTTCCATTCTTACTCTCCTTTATAATATTCCTGCCTCCTCTTCTACATAATTCAGTGAGGTTTTTCTTGTTGTTGTTGTTGTTTTCAAGATAGGATTTCTCTGTATAGACCTGGATGTTCAGGAACTTGCTTTGTAGACCAGGCTGGAGTTGATTGCCTCTGCCTCCTGAATGCTGGGATTAAAGATGTGCACCACCACTGCCTGGCCTACTTTTCATTCTCTGCACATTGTCTAGTCCTGGGTCTGTATTTGTTCCCATCTCTTGCTGGAGGAAGTTTCCCTGATGCTGGCTGAGCAAGACACTGATCTATAGGTGTAGAAGAATTTCATTAGGAGCTGATTTATTGCTCTGTTCCTTTAGTAGAAAAATAGTATTTGATTTTCTCTTAGGTCAATGGCCTATCTGGTCTCCAACTCTTGTACACCTGACCAGTAACCAGCATGTATTCTATCTCTTGGAGTGGGCCTTAAATCCAATGAGATAATCGTTGTTTACTCCCACAATTTATGTGCTACTATTTCACCAGCATATTATGCAGACAGATTAGAATTGCAAATCGAAGATTTTGTAGCTGGGTTGATGTTTACCTTTCTCCTTTGGTAGCATACCTTCCAGTACCATGAACACTAGAGTCAAGAACACTAGGAGTCAAGGCTCTAGGAAGGGACCAGATTTTTTTCTCCATGTTCTACAGTATACATAAGTGTTGTCTTCAGCAAAAGGGTCTCCAGTTTTGTGAAAAGCAACTGATATCCTCAGCANTAGCCTGCTTCCATTTGACAAATAAGTCAATAACTCAACTGTCATTGTAAGTTTCACTCAATAGTGAAAAAGATCTAGTTGGTATTTTTTCTCCAGTGTTTTTTTGATGATTCCATTCAGATTTCTTACATATATGCATATATTATAAAATGCTTCTGCTGTAATAGGTTTCCATACCACCCTGCAAATGACCTTCAATGTTAGCTATTCCTCCCTTACCTCCCTCTTCCCTACTCCTCTTGCTTTAATCCTCCAGCTTTGTGTCTTAATGGTGACATTGTTTCTTTTTTTTAAGACCAATTATACCAAATGTGTATAATATGACACTTTTGACACATTAAGAATTCAGTGCTCAACTATAAATTATAGTAACAGGGCTGCTGGTATAGCTTGGTGGTAGGAGGGCAGGTTTGCGAGATATATGGATCTGTGTTCTGTCCCCAGCTCAAAAACAACCAAAGAGTAAAGGGACCATACATTTATTTTTGTTTTTGAGGCTGTGTTTTAATCACACATTTCTTCCTTCCCTTTCCTCCTTCCAAAACCTCCCTTATACTTCTCCCCAATTTCCCTCAGATTCATCAGATTGTATTTTAAAATTAATATGGTGTTAACGCAAGACCTGCATAAGAACAATCCAACCAAAATGCCAGCATGGACTCAAGAAAAGCCTATTGAATTCCCACCTTAGCTGAGGGGCTTTAGGCAGTTAATGACCATTAAAGAATAGTCATTTTCTTTCAGGGATGTGGCTCCTGAGGCTACCAGTGCTCCTATAGTTAGCAGTACATGCTGCATCATATTACTTTGTTGTTTGTTTTTTTTTTTNTGAAAGAATTCATGAAGTTGGAAGGTAAGAGCAGTAGGGCAATGGGGAAGAATTTAGAGGAGGAAATGAGAGGTAGCTTTGATCAAAACAATATATGCATGCATGAATTCTGTAACAAAAAATTAAAAAATGAAAACAAGTTTCATTCAGAATGAGATATAATAGATATTATATTCAAAATATAAATCAAAACTACAATGACTACATTGTGGTATCACCTCACTTCAGTTTGAATGGCTATTATGAAACCCAAAATGGCAAATACTAGTAAAGATGTTCAGAAACAGTAATATAAAATAGTTGGAATCTTACAGAATTCAGTATGGAAATTAAAATATCTGTTGTGGAAAGTTAGTTTAAGATGTGTTGCATTTGTTTGTGCTATGGAATATTTGCTTAATGATGCAAAGATGTGTTAAATTCTTTTATGCTGCATTCGTTTAACTCTGTAAAGCTGTGTTACTTTGCCTGTCTAAAACACCTGATTGGTCTAATAAAGAGCAGAACGGCCAATAGATAGGCAGGAGAGAGAAATAAGGGGGGCTGGCATGCAGAGAGAATAAAGAGGANAAACAAGAAAGGGAGAGGGAGAGGAGGAAGCCAGGGGCCAGGCCCCGAGTCACACAACCAGCCACAGAGTAAGAAGGAAAGAAAACTATATAGAATAGAGTAAGGTAAAAGCCTAGAGGCAAAATTGATGGGATAATTTAAGTTACGAAAAGCTGGCTAGAAATAAGATAAGCTAAGGCAGGGCATTCAAAAGTAAGAATAAGTCCCTGTGTATTTATTAGGGAGCTGGGTGACAGGCCCCTAAAGAGTCGAAGAGTTAAAAAAAAATCTCTAAAAATAGATATATTATATGGTCTATGTTTTTTACTTCTGAGCAAATAAATATTTGCATATACATACATTTACTCTATTGACCATTTAATTAAAGCATAATACATCTATTATTTAATATCTCATTGACTATATGCCTTAATACTACATTTAAAACAACATTTTTATTTTAATCTTAAAATTAGAATTTTCAGATATTTATGTTGTTGAATTATTATATTTATATATTTGTGAATATACTTTACATTCATATTTCTTTGAACTAAGTGATTATCAAAACATATTGGTTGAGGTGATTGTATAAATATAGCTAAATATTTGATATCTCTATGAAGCCAAATTTAAGTTGGACACTTTATGTTAGCTTGAGTTTATCCTCATTTTAAAATGAAAAAGTTTAGTATCAATCCAGACGTTGTATTGAAGGGTAGTTCAGGACTCTTCCAAACAATTTTTTGTATTCTAAGTATTTTTGAATTATCTGGCTTNCAAGTTTATTTATGGAATATAATTTATTACTTAACACCTTTAATAATTTATTTCTCTCAATTTTAACCTGTAATCAAATTGCACATTTGATGTCATACATTATTTATGAAAACCCACAGTCCAACCCTTCCCCACAACATATCACAAGACAATTATCATTAATCAGAACAAGACAAAGGTGAAGGTCATTAATATGACCATCTACTAGTGAGTTGACAGATAAGTTGTGGTATATCCATGAGATGCAATATTGTTCACTGGTATAAAAGGATTGAGTAGTAAGTAATTCATGCTATATTACTTTTAAACCTCTATTATACATCATGAAATAATCTAGTCTCAAAAGACCACAGCCTTATTGATTCAATGAATATGAAATCCTGAGACAAATGACTAGTACCATGTAAAAGGTAATAAATAGAAGATATTCAGAAGTTTAAAATTGCTGTGGTACTAGCACACTGTAAATGACCTGCAAACTACTGATTATAATCTTTAAGTATAGTATTGAATATGTATATCTGTATCTTTGTGAATGAATGTATCAATAATTTTTGTTACAAATGTCAGTACATTATATAATATTTGTGTTGGAAGTCACTTAGAGACAAGTTAGAGATATTGCTTCCAGTGGTACACAAAAGCAATCCATAGGTGAAAACACTTCACGTAAAGTCCTCTATGATGCCCTCAGCTCACACAGTAGTGATGCTCCAGTTGTTTATTTTTTTTAGTATCCAATGAGTTATCAGTGCTACTGACATCTTTGTCTTTATCCTTTTACTATAGTAACCAGCATGTATGAAAGGTAAACAAAGCTAGTAGCTGTAATTTTCTATCAACACAAAATATGGTAGTATGTCTCCACCTCTTAATTTCCATCTTTTCTATACTTAAGAACAGTTTTAATCTTTATGCAGGAATTCCTGGAAAGGATCTGTGTCTGCAAAGACTGATTGGCTGATTAAAACTAGTGCGATGTGGGGAGTTGGAATGTTTCAGTTCCAGAGACTAATTACCTTAGACTTGCTTGCCCACCTCTGTCAGAAATAACATCCTTTGGCTAATAGATAAAAATCTTTTGAAATCTATTAACTTTTGTGAACCACTAGCTTGCTTCAAAAGCCAAAAAGGTCATCAGACAACATCTTAGGCCTATGGAAAACTTGCTACTTCCTGCTCTAACCGCCTCTCTGATATAAACAACAATGTGTCTTAAACTTGCCTTGATTTCTGACTTNACTTGTTCCATAAACCTGTGAAACTATTTCCATGTTGGAACATGGTATTTAGGATAATGATTTTCTATGTTCTCATGGTCACTCAAAATGACTCTCCCTTTCAGGTGAGAGTTAGGATTTTTACACCAACATTTCCACACATAGCACCATAGGAATGTTAACTTCTGAGCTGATTGCGTGAGTCTGAACTCAGCTGTGATCTACTCTGAGGTAGGAAGTAGATACATCTCTCAATAGAATAAAATCATCAGGAAGGATGGTAGATGAATACAATAATATTCCATGATTATGCTGAAACAAGCATAAGACAAGAGAAGGTGATGGGTGTGAGTATGATCAAAATACATTCTTTACATGTATAAAACTGTTAAAATTGAAAAAAAATAAGATGAAATTAAAATTTCATAACCTAGTTATGTTTGATGAGATTCAGCACCTAGTACCTCCATATAAAGAAACATTTAAATTCTCTCTCTTTCTCTCCCTCTCTCTCTCTCTTTTGCTCTCACTCTCACTCTCTTGCCTTCTCTCTTGCTCTGTCTTCCTCCCTTCTCTCTAGCTTTAGATCCAGCTAAGGACCCGTGCTTAAAGATCAAATGCAGCCGCCACAAAATCTGCATTACTCAAGATGCTCAGACCGCACTCTGCATCAGTCACAGGAGGCTCACACACAGGTAAACACTCTGAAATTAAATCCTACTAATACAGCAGTATTATTTGCCACAGTATATTTACCAATATTTTGATATTTGATAAAGATATTTGTTTAAATGGCTCCAGAAGCTTGAGTAGTATANAGTCATGAGAAAAATGGGTTAAGTATTGCTGTCAATCAGAAGTCTATATNATACAAAGCTGACTTTGTAAACATTGAGATAAAATATTTTATCTGAGTAGATATGCTTTTCAAACTTAAAGACTAATTGCAATTTGCATACCTCTATAAGTGAGATGCATTGAAATTTCCAAACTAAAATACTCTACGGGGTGGGGACTGCTGGAGCTACCTCAGAGAACAGAGACTAGTACCTGGTGGGAAAAGCCTTACCAGTCTTATTAGTAAGGTTGCAATGGGAAGAGACATGTGAAGCAAAACAGTCTGAGAGTTAGAATAGAGGCTTTGATCTATTCCAGTCTGTTTGGGTTAATAAGGAACCAGATGTCCTTTGCCTAAGATAGTTGACCATGAGTGTGGATAAGATAAGTAATGGCTTCCCTGATAAACAGATAGGTGCCTAACAAGATTCCTGTGGAATGCTGAGTTTAGGTATTTGTTTACCCAATAGCAATACTCTGCTTATCAGTCAGAGGTCTGCCTGGATTTGGGCTAGGCTGTCAAGTAAGTCATTGTCAGCAGCACTGCCATTTTTGGATCTAACTTCCTCTATTTATTCTTTCATATCTATCTATCTATCTATCTATCTATCTATCTATCTATCTATCTATATATTTCAGAAAAAATAGTTTGTAAATATTTATGGAAAAAGCTTAAAAATCATAATATTGAAATTTTTGGAGACTATTAAAGAACATTTCTTTAAGAATCTGNTGATGTCTTTGCAGCTATACCCTCAAGCAGGCAAATATTCCTAGACACAGACTGGGTTATATACATCCTTTGATCACAGTTCCCNTCATTCCTGTAGAGTTGCCTCTACTCTGAAGAGTCATCCATTTACAAATAGCCTATGCATCATGGTGCCAAGACTTAAAAGCCACAGTAATCCCAAGGGAACTAGCCAAGGGAAAGAAGGGGTGCATTATCCCTATTCCATTCAATCCTATTGCATGAATCCTATTTGTGCTCTTTTTTTTGTAAAAGTGGAATAATTTATATATTGTCTTTAAATTAAACTAACAAAGGAACATTGCTACTAGTATATTCTCAGATGGTAGTTGAAATGTTTGCTTTAGTAGACTTGCATACAAATATATTAAAGCCACAAGCTTCTCACCCCAGCTGCTTGAGAAGTGAGGCAGAAGGAACATAAAATTGTATACCTGACTAGGGTAAAAAGTGGAGTTCAGGTCCAGCTTTGACAACTCACTAAGACCTTATGAAAATTAAAAAATAAAGGAAAGACCAGAGCCAAAACTTACTAGTAGGGTATGTAACTAGGTAGCATGAAAAAAACAATAACAATAAAAAAGACATACCAAGAGATAAAGAAAAGAGAACATTAGAAATAAAAATGGGTTATATATCCATCAAAGAGCAAATATTTATGTTTAAGTAATGTCATTAATATAGACATATAAATATATAACATCTTTTATACACTGAATGGATTAGAAATTTTTATTATGTCAAATCTGCAGTNCCAGATANTTAGGGCCAAGGCAGAGGAAAACAAAAATATCTGTAAACCTCACACTATGCCTTGAGATATAGACAAGTCATGTTGGTTGAGTGACTGCAGAAATTAAAGAGACGGTTCTTAAAATTTTGAAATCACATGTGTTTGACATCAGTGTGCTAGAGAAATTCACAAAACGACAGAATGGAGTTACCAGTAACATATTGCCTGTCAATCATGACTTTTGTGTTTTATTAATAAAGGAATGACAATCCTCTAGGCTGGACATTTTGTTATTGACTATTTCCTTAGGATCCTAAAGATATTCTGACTTTTCTGAAGCTTTTATACTTAATCTTCACAATTTAAAATACTAGTATTTGATGTGTGAAATTAAGAATAGAATGAAGAGTTTGACTTGAGGGATCAGTAAGCAAATGGTGTCAAAATAATTTNAAGTGAAATTTAGCACCTACATTGCAGAGATTTCATCAAACCATTTATTTATGAACAAACATTNGGGCTGGAGAGACTGCTCAGTAATTAAGAATATTTGCTGCTGTTTCAGTGGACCCAGGTTTTGTTCTCAGCACCCACATGGGGCTGCGAACACATATAATTGCATTTTCAGAAGTTTTGATAGCCATCTCTGGCCTGTGTAGGCATTGAATTCACATTGTGTACATTAAAAAAAAATCAGATACACAAATACACACATGATATTAATCAATTAAATGTTCTTTACAAGTTCCACAAAGCATAGTAAGTTTCCAGCCATACAGTTCAAACTTTTAAAAATGCTCATTGTCTTTCTTCCTGACTTCATCAACCTCAGTGAAATCCCGATCTGTATTTGCTGAGCTCAGTATCTAAGGTTATCCTTAATCATACTACCT
>LZPO01108871.1:4398-15022 GCA_001675575.1 Neotoma lepida
CTGTGTAGTTTTGCGCCTTTCCTGGAACTCACAGAGATCCGCCTGCCTCTGCCTCCCGAGTGCTGGGATTAAAGGCGTGTGCACCACCGCCCGGCAACCACAGCAACTCTTATAAAGGAAAACATTCGTTGATGAGGTGTATTACGGGAATTGTTGATGCCTGCCCACAGGCCAATTGGCAGGATCGGTTTGGTCCAAAGGGCGAGGTCTTCTCTGGAGAGATGTGACCCCATAAGAAGCCTGGGTGGGCGAGGCACTCCATCTTGGACAGTGAGGAGCTGGCAAGGAGCCACAGAAAAAGCACGGCTTGCTGCTTCTCATCCGGCTTTGGGAAGGAAGAGGCAGTGGCAGCTGGACCCACCGGAGGATGGCAGCTTCGGTAGCGCACTGATTTTGCCTGTTAATAAACTCTGACTTGATCCACAGACTTCCTTCTTAATTGAGAGGCAACGTGGCTGCCTGTGCGCACCCACAGGCCTTGATTGCCCCATCCCTGGGTGCTCTTCAGTCCAGCAGAATCTCCAGCCTTCTCAGGACGAACGCCCCTGCTTTGCATTTCTGCCTTCTCACGCAAGGACTCTCAGTCCGCTGCTGCCATCCCTGATAGGTTCTGCTTGGTGTGCACAGGCGCTGCCTCCTCAGGCAGTTTCTGGTCCCTCAGTCCCAGTTGGCCTGATCCATTACCAGAGCCCAGCTGTCCACACAGCCTGCCAGCTCCTGGGGCATGCTCGCATGCTCACGCAGAAACTGCCCCGAGGTCTCTGGGAGCCCGGCCAATGCCCCAGCACGTATAGGCCTTCAGACGCTAGGCAAGTTTTGGTCCCCGCTGCCCAACGCATTTTTGCTGTGCACTGCGACCCTCCCAATTCCAGCAAGCGACTCCAGAGTAGAATCTTTGAACACAGTCTGCCGTGGCTTAGGCGTGCAGAGCTTGAACTGCTTTGGCACCGCACCTCCTCCACCTGCTGGTCAACCATTGTTACTGCAGCCAAACGCCTTCACTGGACCCAGTCATCAGAGCACCGGCTCCACCTGCTGGTCAAACCTCATTACTACATCTACAACAATAATCCGAGGATCTGACCTGCAGTAAGTCACTTGACAACTTTTAAAAGGTAAACTAATAAATAAATAGATGGATAAATAAATAAATCGATAAAAAATAAAAGGAAAGAGGTGGTAAAAGAATAAAGGGAAAGGACTATCTTAAATCCTTTCCCAGGTCAATGATTGGAAATATCACAATGCAGGGCATTAGGACCCTGTTCATGCTACGATGGGCAAGATTTTAGACAAATTAACTGAGGAGATAAACGACCCAGCTGGATCAGTACAATTTCTGTCATAATTGTTGTTAGTCTGGCAGTTCATATCTTATCCTTAAAAAAAAATGGTTTGATAATGGTGCCAGATTGACTGAAAAGATACAGGCCTCAGAAAAGGTATGCAGGCCTTACAAATAGTTACTAAGGAGAATAGACATTGTTGCCTGACAAGAAAAAGTCCTTAGAAATATTTACCAATGACGAGAACAAAAAAGTGACATAATATGCAAGCCTTACAAATAGTTACAAAGGCAAAAAAGACAGCTTTGACTGATAAGATAAAGGCTTTAGAAGTGTTTACCAATGAAGAGAACAGAAAGTGGCTGATAATATTCAAGCCTTGGAACAGCTTACTACTCAGGATATACAGGCCTTAAAAAAAGCCACCACTGGTAAATTACAAGCCTTAGAAAAATTTATTGAAGCTGATAATAAAAGCGTTCAGACACAGACAGAAGAATTCAGAGGAGAACCAACTTCACTGTTACCTTATGGAATTAGAGAAGAGTAGCCTAAGGTTGTTAAAACACCAACCATGATTTAGCCTATTACTATTCATGAAAGGACACCAAATGACAAGTATATCCAAGGATATACAGAATATACATGGGATCCTATAAAATGTTAGACTTGAATATTAAGGAAGCCATAGTTTCCTATGGTATGCATTCAGCATATGTGAGGCAGATGTTGAATACATGGTCCCCTCAGAACAAAATTCATCCAAAGGACTGGAAATAATTAGTCACAGTAGTATTGGAATATAGTCTGCAGCTAGAATGGAGCAGCTGGTTGAGAGAAGAAGCTAAGGGCTTTGAACAGCAAGGTAAGATTAGAGGTTATGAGATTTCCCAAGATCAAATCCTTGGTGAGGTCTGCTATGCTGATATGGATATTTCAGGCTACATTTGATGAACAACCTTGTCACTATGCCATATAGCAGCCTTAAATGCTTGGGACAAGATTCAAGAATCAGGAAAGAAGACTGAGCCAATTACTAAAGTTATACAAGGCCCCAAAGAACCGTTCATTAAATTTTTGCAAAGATTGACCTTAGCTATAAAGAAATTGATATCAGATCCAGAAGTTAGATGAATACTAATTCAATTTTTGGCTTTTGAAAATGCTAATTTACAGTACAAAAGGATAATTGTGTCTTTGAAGATCAGATCAGCACCCATGGAAGAATGGATCCAACACAGTCAATACTGAGTCTCTTACCTATGATGATGCTTGGATAGGAAAGGTGATTTCCAAAGGCTTAAAGAAAAATAAAAATGTCAAATGTTTTAATTGTGGTAAACAGGGTCATCTAAAAGGAAATTGCAGGGCATTCCTAGAGACAATGTTTCTTCTAGGGATAACATGAACAGAAGACCCAAACTTCTGGATTATACAAAAGATGTGGCAAAGGCTGACACTGGACCAATGAATGCAGATCAGCTAGGGACAAGAAAGGCAACCATTGGGAAATGCCTTGGGAGGGGGCCTCTCGGAGGCCCCCATGTTGAACTTTGTTCAGTCATTCCTTATCACAGTGGGGGTAGCTCCTCCCCAGAGCAATCATAAGACCTAGTGCCTATGGTAAAAGCTATACTGCTCTGGATGATAGAACAGCTTTAGAAGATAAAAGAAAGATTTTGGGGAAAAAACATAAAATGAATATTTTGGCAGACTTCTATAAATGATCAAAGACCAAAGCTAAGGGTACAAAGAAATGACATTGTAATTGAAGGTCTTCTGGACACAGGGGCAGATGTAACTCTAATTGCACTAGAATCATGGCATCCAAATTGGCCTCTTCAGGAGGTAAATGTTCAGCTCTTAGGGATTGGAACCTTATCAGGTAAAACAATGTGCAAGATGGGTTGAATGTATAAGGCCATAAGGACAAAGAAGAAAATTAAGCCATAGGTGGCTAATATATCAATGAATTTATGGGGTCATAATTTGTTACAACAATGGAATTCCCAGAATAACATTCCTCCGATCTCAGAAACAGACCATAAACCAATGTATATTTCTGAGAAAAATATTAAAAGGTATTATAAAGAACAGTCACCAACCATTCAAGCTGTAAAAAACTAGGGCACAACAGCTGTTGATCTTTCAGAGGTACCAACAACCCTACCTCTAAAATGGTTAACTGAAAAACCTGTCTGGGTGGAAAAATGGCCGTTGATATCAGAATAATTACAGACCTTAGAACAGCTGGTACAAGAGCAGCTAAATGCTCAACATATTGAAAAATCAACCAGTTCTTGGAATTCTCCTGTATTTGTTATGAAAAAGAAATCTGGAAAATGGAGAATGCTGACAGATTTGAGAGCCATAAATAAAGTAATTAAGCTGATGGGCTCTCTGCAGCTTGGAATTCCCCTGCCTTCTCTGTTATCTAAAGAATGGTCTATTATAGTATTGATTTAAAAGACCGTTTCTTCACTATACCTCTACAAAAAAGGATAGGGAAAATTTGCCTTCCTGGTGCCTACTTATAATAACTCTCAGTCTGTTAAGAGATATCAATGGAAGATTCTCCCACAAATGATGTTAAAAAGTCCCATCCCATGCCAATATTTTGTATGACAGCTATTGGAAATAATTCATGTACAGTTTCCTCAATCTATAATTTACCATTATATGGATGATCTCTTATTAGCTGATTCAAATGTAGATACTTTGGAAAAAAGTTTGAAGAAGTAAAGAAAATTTTACCTTGTTGGGGATTACAAATTACTCCTGAAAAAATACAAAGAGGAGATTCTATTAATTACTTAGGATATAAAATAGGTTTACAAAAAATTCAACCCCAAAAGGTACAAATCAGGAAAGATCAATTGTGGACTCTTAATGACATTCAAAATGCTAGGAGACATTACCTGGCTATGGCCCACCATTGGAGTAACAACTCAAGAACTGAGTAATTTGTTTAAAACCTTAAAAGGTGACAAGGACTTAAATAGTCCAATAGAATTATCAGCTGAAGCTGATAGAGAATTGGCTTTGGTGGAAAAGAAATTATGGGATGCATTTGTGGATCATTTGGATCCGGAGCTTGATTGCATTCTGGTTATTTTACCCTCTACACAGTCCCCTGTAGGGACTTTAATGCAGAGGGAAGATATTATCTTAGACTAGATATTTTTGCCACACAAACAAAGTAAATAATTAAAGACATGTGCAAGACGTTTCTGAGTTGATTCTAAGAGGAAAATTAAGACGTCATCAGTTGACAAGAACGGACCCAATAGAAATTGTAGTACCTTTTACTAATGGTGAAAAATTCTCTTTTTGGGCAGAAAATGAACATTGACAAAGAGCTTGCAGTAATTTTTTGGGAGAGATTAACAACAGATATCCCAAAAGCAAGAGACTTCCATTCATAAAAAGAACCAACTGGGTCCTTCCTCACATTGTATGGGGAACACCAATATCTGGAGCCCCTACATTCTATACTGATGCAAATAAATCAGGAAAGGCAGGTTACAAATCAGGAAATTTAAGTAAAGTGGTTCAAAGCCCTTATGATTCTGTCCAAAAGTCAGAATTATATGCTATTCTCATGGTATTAAAGAGTTTTACAGAACCTCTTAATATAGCTACTGACTCTCAATATGCATAAAGAATTGTTTTATGCATTGAAACCACTGAACTTATACCTGATGAATCAGCATTAACTTTATTATTTATACAATTACAGGAAATAGGAATAGAAATCATCATATATATATATATATATTCCATATCAGATCCCATATGGCTCTACTAGGCTCTCTATCACAAGGAAATGATGAAATTGATCAGTTATTAGTAGGAAATGTCCTGGAGGCCTCAGAATTTCATATAAAACACCATGTTAATAGTAAGGGTTTGAAAAAGGATTTTTCTACACTTGGCAACAAGCCAAGGAAATCATAAGAAAATGTCCCACTTGTTCCTTGTATAATCAAACTCTACTTCCTGTAGGAAGTAACCCAAAGGGTACTCAAAGAAATGAAATTTGACAAATGGATTTTTTTTGCAGAATTTGGAAAATTAAAATATGTACACCATATCATAGATACATACTCAAGATTTCAATGGGCAACTGATTTGAGTTCTGAAAAGGCTGATTTTGTAATTACACATCTATTAGAAGTCATGGCCACCATGGGAATACCTGTATGAATTAAGACTGACAATGCTCCAGCATATGTCTCTAATAAAATGAAACAGTTTTTTTGCATATTATAACATAAACCATATTACAGGTATGCCACACAATCCAACAGGACAAGCAATTAGAGAAAGATCCAATCACACTTTAAAATAAATTCTAAGTAAGCAGATAGCATTGATAAAGACCCCCAGATATAGATTGCATACATAATGCCTTATTAACTAAATTTTCTCAATGCTAATGAGAAAGGAATGACAGTTGTGGAGAGACATTGGACAACAAAAAAAGCTACTGAACTAAATCAGCCTGTGTACTTTAAAGATATGCTGACCTCAGAACGGAAACCAGGATATGGGCTACATTGGGGAAGGGGTTTGCTTTTGTTTCTACAGGAGAAGAAAAGCTATAGATACCATCAAAATTAATAAAGATTCAATTCAAACAGGAGAGACCTCTTGATTAGGAGAAGTGATAGTTCATCAACCAAGGTGGCAATTCTACATGTTGGAAGGAAAAACTCACCAAATTGAGGTCGGGGCAGGGTTCTGTTTTTGTCTTTACAGGAAAATAAAAATATCCATCTTGAAGACTTCAAGGGCCTTTGGACAGATAGACATCTAAAGAAGAAGGGAGGACTGTCTGGAAAAATTACCAAGGAAAGAAACAATCTGGCCTAATGGTATAATTACTTGAACAGGGTAAAATCTTTTTAACCCTCAAAATATTTGTAGTTCTGACTCAATTAAAAACTAAAGCTGGCTTTGAAGTTGGAGTGTGGCTCTCTCCTTCTCTAAACCCAAGAATGTTGTTAAAAGAAAATTCAGTCTCTGTCTCATATCAAAAGAGCCACCTGGTATGGGACAGAAACACACACACACACACAAAATCTAGGGACTATTGTAGTCACAAATCTCTTACCCCTCAAATTTATTTTGACTCTAAAACTTTTCTTTAGCTGTAGTGCTATCTTAAAAGTTAAACTCTTCATTTTGTTATTAATGATGTTTAAGTTTTCCACAGTGAAAACAATAAACTTTCTTAACAGTTATCTCTAAAGTCTCTGAGAAGATGATGGAGCCCCACAACGATGATTCTACCTGGATTGTTAAGTGCCATTAAGATGATAAACACCACCCAAAGATCAGCTTTGGACTACAAACTGCTCAGGACAATTCCAAGGTGGCTAGCTGAGATGGTCCACCCTTTTGCACCACTCCAGCCACAACTTCAGGTGTTACCCATTACTCAGAGACTGGCTACAAATGTTGCAGCTAGTTCTCCTAAGACTTAATCATTGTTTCAGTTTTTACAGGGTCCCCTAGAGATACCTTCACCTCCAAGACAATAGGAGTAATTTTAAGAAAATGATGCCTACTTTCCCAATAGGTGGGGTGGATGGTTTTTGGTTTTTCTCAGGGTTATGGATAATTGTGATCTGTAGGGGGTTGGTAATAAGTTATTATAGGGTTAGCGGCAGAACAAAAGAGACTAGACTCAGGGATCTCATTTGGAATAGGAAAAGGGGGGATAGATATTGATAGGATAAAAAGGTAGATTATTATATCTACTTGTAAACTAAAGAAGCAACTATTAATTTTAAATAATTTACATTGGTATGGATTCTTGTATATTGATACAAATTCAAAGTTATTTTTGTTATACTGTATCTATTTCTGTTTAAGATATTTTTGTATATTAATACAAATTCAAACATTTTTTTATATTATATATGTTCCTACTTCTTTTTAAGACATTTTTGTAATTGATACAAATGTAAATTTATTTTTGTTATACTGTATATATGTCTGTACTTCTGTTTAAGATATTTTTGCCTATTGATACAAATTAAGGTTATTTTGTCATATTATATATACATTTCTACCTCTGATTAAGATATTTTGTATATTGTCACAATTTTGAGGTTATTGTCCTTATATTGTACATCTGTTTCTATTTTTGCTTAAGGTATTACCTATACAGATTGTTTATTTTTATAATGTTAAGTTTTAGTCCTTAAAATCATATAGATTGATAAAAATTACAGGTTAATAGTCACCTATATTTGTCAAACTTACAGTCATGTTAGTTAGGTTTTCTAGGTGCACAAAGATAAGTTCAAAATAGACAGGTGACCTTCAAGCACTTCAGAGACTTACAAAATATGGCATTTAAAATGTTTTAATAAGTTAGAATTTTTTTGACTTGAGGCATATCTGTTTCTGGTAGCACCGATCTACTCCAGAGAGGATGATGGGCACTGAAGACACTCCATATGGAATTTATTTTCATATTGGCAAAACTGGCCTATTGGGCAAAGAACTGCGTTTGCCTCGACTGCTGACAGTAAGTACACTGTCCAATCTGGACAAGCAGAACACAAAGAAAAGCGATTGCTGAACTCTGCCAAGACACGGTAGGATAGTCCTTCAAATTTTCCTGCTTCTGAAAAAGGTCTGTCACATATTCCAGGCCTGTAGGTCAAAGATGGAGGCCCCTACATAGCAGAGGAACCTTGGGTGACTGTCCAGGCAGCCAGCTGTTTCTGTCATTTCTTACATTATTTAGAAGTCTTGCTTGCACTTCCTGATTACTCAGGTAATATTATTTTCCTTCTCAGGTCTTTGATGGAATTGAAGACTAGATTGTTACAGTTACAATCCTCCTAAATCTTAGCTAAAGGCATGTTAGGTATGAAACTTAGATTCTTCAGGAAAGGACAACTATTGCAATAATCTCTATAATTTGCCAATTATCTATGATCTGGATATCTAGTATGTATTTCTTATTGATAATTGTTCTTGTTGTTTGTAGTTTTAATTTCTGTTAAGGTTATTACCTTTCCTTTCTTCTGGACAATAGTTGATAGTAGTTTTTATTGTGTATAGTTTTATTATGTTAGGATTAGAACCTTCCTTCTTAATAAGCAAAAAGGAGAAAATGTTACAGAAATTATTGACACCGGCCCACTAACCAATTTTATGGAGCGACTTGGCCCAAAGGGCAGCATCTTCTCTGGACTGACATGACCCCATAAGAAGCCGGGGTGGGGCAAGGTGGGCTCTCTTGGATGGCGAGGAGCTGGCAATGAGCCACGGAGAAAGCTTGGGTTGGAGCTTCCCCATCTCCCTTTGGGAACAAAGAGGCCATGACAGCTGGACCTGCTATGGCTTGGCAGCTTTGTTCTTTATCATGAGTGTAGTGCACTGATTTTTCCTGTTAATAAACTCTGACTTGATCCACAGACTTCCTCCTTTAGTGATGGCTTGCAGTTTCAGAGGTTCAGTCCATTACCATCATGGTGGGAAATGGTGGCATGCAGGCAGACATGGTGTTTGAGGTAGCTGGCAGTTCTACATCTTGCAGGCAACAGGAAGTGAACTGAGACACTAGGTGTGGTTTAAGCATACATGAGACCTCAAAGCCCACCCACATAGTCACATGCTTCCTCCAATAAGGCCACACCCATTCTTACAAGGCTGTGGTGATATTTTATCTGTGTCCCCCAATAAAATTTATTTGATGATCAGAGGAAAATGGGCAGCCAGCCTCTAGTAGTAAAAACAAAAGTCATGCAAGTTAGCACATGCCCTTAATCCATCTGGTTCTCTGTGAGTTCCAAGGGAACAAGGGAAAGGTGGTGGTGCAACACGCCTTTAATCCCAGCATCAGCCATAGAGTTCTGGAGGTCTGTGCAGACAGACAGGAAGTTATGTACTTAGTGGAGATAGGAAATGAGTTAGCAGAATGGACAGGCATAAAAAGCCTGCTTAGACAGGAAGTCACTTTCTTCTCTTCGCTTTGCTCTCTTTGGATGCAGTGGCAGCATTGGTGAGGTGAGGCTAGCTGGTGGCTTGTTCCTAATTCCTCTGATCTCTGTCAGATTTTTCACTCCTATTTCTTGTTCCATGCGTTTATTATAAGATCGTTTAGAAATTCGTCTTACATTTGGTGCCCAACGTGGGGCTCGAACCCACAACCCTGATATTAAAAGTCTCATGCTCTACCGACTCTTGTTTAAAAAAAAAAGAGAGAGGATATAGATATGATACAGATAAAAAGGTAGATTATTGAATCTATTTTTAAAAGGCAATTACTAGTTTTAAATATTTTACATTGCATTGGATTTTTGTATACAAATATATACTGATACAAATTTGAGATTGATATTCTTAGAAAATATTGTATGTATATTTCTAATCTTGTTCAAGGTATTGTACCTATACAGTTCATTCAGCAATGTTATGCAATTTGCTAATTCTTAAAAGTTATTATTATCAACTATTAAGATATAGAGAAATGAGAGTTAGTGGTTAATCATTACAATCAAACTTGTAGTCATATTAGGTGTTTTCAAGGTTAAGCAGAGATATATTTTAGATAGACAGGTCTTCTTCAAATCCCTCAGAGATCTGCAGAATATGGTATTTAAAATGTTTTAATAACTTAGATTTTTTTTCTTTTTTATGACTGTGAGACATGTCGGCTCCTGGCAGCACCAATCTGTTTCAGAGAAGATAAGGGCATTGAAGAGACTGCATATGGAGTTAACTTTCATGTGGTAAAAGTTAGCCACTGGGCAAGAAAGTACCCTTGCATTGACTGTTGACAGTATGCTGTTCAAAAAAATCGACAGGCAGGACATGAAATGAAGGATTATTGATCCTTGCCAAGACAAGCGTGGTTGCAGCTTTGGCAACAGGCATCCTTTAAGGCCAAGACAATATGGCACCATCGCTGAAGTGGCTTTACAATACAGAAAGGGTACAGTGCCTTTTCCTTCAAAGGCAGCTGCACAGGCAGTGGGCCAATGGCATCTGGTGTATAATGGAACTGCAGCTGGAACAGTTATTCTTGGAGGAATAACTAGGCTGACGGAGTCTGGCCTCTCAATGATAGACTGGCATTTAATAAAGGAGATGAAACCACCCACAAGCCAAGAAAAATGGGAAACCGAATTCCAAAAACACCAACAATTTCCAGACACTGGAGGAATTCAAGTTTATCTGGTACATGGAATACTCGCACCAAATGTGGGATCGAGCTGTAGACCTTGAATACATCCTGCTTCACAAATGAGTCTCTCAGATACGCTAAGCCTATGGGCTGAAGATGATGCCCCAACATTGCAGAGAAACCTCGG
>LZPO01108871.1:20356-33228 GCA_001675575.1 Neotoma lepida
CATTCTTGATCTCACAGCAAAACAGAATGGAGGAAAATGTTCCTTGATGATTATTTGAAGCTGTTGAGAATGTCCCATAACATAAACTGTCCCCTCAAAACACAGACAGAAGGGAAATGTACACTCAGTGCTTTTGGAAAATCATTCTATCTGTAAGAGTCATGAAGGGAGAATGGTGACCTTTGTGCTGTCCCTCCCATCTGAAATCCTGGAACATCTAGATCCTCCTGCCCCAGACCCTGGCATGCACACATTTATGCAAACAGTGTCTGTGGAGAGTCCATTGCTAGGCTCAGGGGAGGACAAAGCTGAGCACCTGCATCCATGACTCTGACCATCAGGGATCTTATGCACTAAGGGAAAGACACCACCCAAATAATCACCTACAAATGCAGAGATGTGACCACGCCAGCGCTCCACGGGAAGCTATACTTTGGAGTGAGGTGCTAAAGGGGAGATTTGAGCCTAAGAGGAAGGTTTCAAACCTTCCCTGAGAAGCTGAGGTCTGAGTATGAAGTGGAGCTAAGTAGGGGAGACCCAGAGGCAGGAGCCTTCAGGTCAGGGCTCAGCAAACCTCAGGCTGTCTGCAGGTGGAGGCAGGGCAGGACCAGAAATGGAGCCCATGGAGTGAAGGGGGGAGTGAACAGTGAGCAAAGGGGCTGGAGAGGTGGGGCCACCCTCACAGGGCCTTGGGGACCAGGTTAAGGACATGGGACCTGAACTCAAGTCAGTGAAATGCAATTGAATGGGTTTAGTCAGGGAATGATACAATCAGACTGTGTTTTTCATGGTGGCTTTTAATCCCAGCATTTGGAAGGCAGAGGCAGGTGCATCTCTATGAGTTGGAGGCTAGCCTGATCTACACAGAGCTCCAGGTGTCAAGAATTTCTGGAAAGAAGCACTGTCTACAAAGTCTGTTTGATTAAAACTACAGTGATGTGGAGAGGTTGGGATGATGCAGGTCCGGAGGCTAATTATCTTATTTTGGGCTAGCCTGAGACCCCTGAAGAGCCATTTCTTGTCCACCTCTGAGTGGAAACTAACATCCAGTGACTAATAGATATAAACCTTTGAAATCTATTAACTTAGTGACCACTGGCTTCCACTAACCTAAAAGCTAAGAATGTCACCAAATAGCATTTTAGGCCTGTAGGAGGGAATTCCCCATCTTGCTGTAACTGCCTCTGATCATGATGTTGTTCTGTATGCTGTGAATATGTGTTGCACTGATTGGTTGATAAATAAAGCTGTTGGCCAATGGTGAGGCAGAATAAGGTTAGGCGGGACATTCTAACTAGGGAGAGAGGAGAAGAAAGCAGAGCTGAGCAGACACCATCCCACCTTCCAGAGAACAGCATGTAATGGCACACAGGTAAAGCCATGGAACACCTGGTGACATAGAAATGGGTTAATTTAAGATGTAAGAGCTAGGTAGTGAGAAACCTGCCACGGCCATAATTTAAAAATAATATAGTCCTCTGTGTGTTTACCTGGGTCTGAGTGGTTGCAGGAGTTGGGCAGGACTGGACAAAACATTTCACCTACAAATGGCGCCCAGACGTAGGGCAAGACTTTCCACCTGAAACTTGAGAGAACTTAAAAAGAAATTCTAAAATTGCACTGAGAACAGCTTTCTACTTCATGTCTTGTACGGGCCAAGATACAGAGACGCCGTGGCATGCAGACTTGAGCTACACTATGGCATGCAGGCTTGGGCTTATGGTGTGTGGACTTGAGCTAANCAGCATGGCAGATTCCCGCCATGGTACANAGTGANGTCTGCAAGCTGCGCAGCACACTGCATGGTGAATTTAGCTTTCACTCATACAGACAAAAAGGGTTAATGGGCCAGCTGCACGCTATCCTGATGGCAGCATGGACCCCAGAGTTGGTGGGTCTCTCCTGGTACCCCCGCCATATTAAAAAGCTGAGGTGGGTGGAGTCAGCAGCCAAAGCTGCCGCGTCTGTTCTACCCACAGCAGTTTAAAGCAATAGATTCACAATAAAACAGATTCAGATAAAACCATCTCTAAACAGTTTACTATATATGTAAAAATGTACATGGGCTTGAAAGANAGAAGAAAAGGAATATATATGCAGTTATATAAAGAAATAGAAAANTTTAAANAATAAAGTCTTTAAAGAGACAGTAAAAGTAATATAATAAGCCACGCAAAGATGGATATTACAAAAAGAATCTGGATTGTGTTGTCTTTGGGATTTTCAACTATAGAAAGACATTTAATTGTAAAGGCTGCTGAATTAAACCAATATGAATATTGTAAAGGTATCTTGACTTCAAAACTTGGATCTAAGGTTATGTTGCTTTGGAAAAGAGATTCTGCTTTTGTTTCCACAGAAGATGAGAACCTGTGGATAGCTTCCAGGCTAATATGGTTTGATCAAGGAAGACCCCCTAAAAGATCTCTGATGACACCATGCTCAAATGATCAAACATTGAAAAACAGCTTCAAGGCAACTGACTCAGACAATGAAGCTACTCCAGTCAGGACTTGACCATAATTCTTAATTTTCTCAGGATCCCCATAAGATTACAGCACCCCCTCTATCAACAGGAAGAACCTAGAATTCCCAAAAAATAGATTATGGATGTTTGTCTTTGTTTAGATTGTTGGTTACAAATTGTTTTTGGTCATAGCCAATCTCTTTCTAAAAGAAGAAAGGGGGATATGATATGGAAATATAAGATATAGATATGATAGGATGAAAGGGTGGATTGTTGAATCTACTTTTAAAGAGCAATGTTTTACATTGGTATAGATTTTAGTTTATTGATACAAATTTAAAGTTAATTTTGTTATACTGTATATATATATTTCTACTCTTGTTTAAGGTATTATGTTTATGTAACATTTAAATTGTAATGGAGAATTAAGAAATACAGATTAATAATTAGTCTTCTATGATAATCAAACTTATAGTCATGTTAGTTAAGTTTTTATGAATACATAGATACATAGTTATATTTATATTAGGTAGGTAATCTTCAAACACTTGAAAGACCTATAGAATATGGCATTTAAAATGTTTTAAAAACTTAGACTTTCTGGACAGTGGGACATGTCTGCTCCTGGCAGCATCTATTTACTTCAAAGAGAAAGATAGGCATCAAATACACTCCATATGGAGTTTATCTTCTTCTTGGCAAAAATAGCCATTTGGGCAAGAAACTGTTCTTGCTGGGACTGCTGATAATATGTTATATAAACTGGACATGCAGGACACATAGGAACATGACCACTGAACTTTGCCAAATCAAGGTGAAATGGTCCTTCAGGTTCCTGCTTCACAGAGGAAACTGCCAGATATTCTACAGGACACAGAGAGAAAAGACTGAGAAACTCGGGGCCTATAGGCTGAAGATGGATGCCTATATGCCAACTTTACAGAGGAACTTTGGGTGACTGTCCAGGCTGGCAGATGTCTCTGTCATTCTAAAATTTTGGAAGTTGCTTACAATGCTCTTCCTGTTTAATTAGGTAGTATTATACCCTTCTGAGGTCTTTGATGTAGTTGAAGACTAGATAGTTATAATTATAGTTTTCCTTAGTTATAATAAAATATACATTAGATATAAAACTTTAGATTCACAAATATAGGATAGATAAAATATTTCTTTAATTTTGCTAAATACAAATAGATATTGTAACTGTAATTCTTGCTAGATAACTGTTTTTGTTTTATGTAATTTTACTATGTTGAAGTTAAAACCTTCCTTTTAAATAGAAAGAAAAGGAGAGATGATGGGGATGTTCTGTATGCTATGAATATGTGTTACTCTGATTGGTTGATAAATAAAGCTGTTTGGCCAATGGTGAAGCAGAATAAGGTTAGGCAGGACATTCGAACTAGGGGGAGAGGAAAAGAAAGCAGAGCTGGGCAGACGCCATCCTGCCATCCAAGAGCAGCATGTAATGGCACACAGGTAAAGCCACGGAACACGTGGCGACATAGATTTATAAAATGGGTTAATTTAAGATGTAAGAGCTAGCTAGTGAGAAACCTGCCACGGCCAAAGTTTAAAAATAATATAAGCTTCTGTGTGTTTACTTGGGTCTGAGCGGTTACGGGAGCTGGGTGGGACTGGACAAAACATTTCACCTACATGCTTTTAAATGATTCTGTCAATGTATTTGAAAAGTGTCTTGATTTGTGGCTTTCTTTGTTCTCCTATGAAAATGTCATGAAACTGCTTCCATATTGGAACATGAGATTTGGGGTGACCTAAACTCATGGTCACACAACTATGGCTCTGGTGTTTTTTTGTCAGCTTAGCAGCTGCACATGAATCTACTGATATTTTAATTATCATCTGTGACCCCTCAGTCAGTGTACCACTGGCCACTCAGGATGCAGCCTGGTAGTGCTAGGGTCCAGATATATAGGTTTAAATTAAGCCTCTATCATTCTATTTATCAATAAGACATAGGAGTCAAAGGCTGGGGTGAAAACCTGCTAGCTCAGAGAGGCTGAGTAGCAACTAGGATGAGTCTCTTCCCTCGTCCCAGAACCTAGAGGAAGCTCAAACTCCAATCCCCACCCTTTCCTTCCTGTAAGTCTTTTCTATCCAAAACTGCTGGCTTCTCTATGGCCAATTCTGGCCAGGTAGTGGCTGGCTCTGCCCCCTGATTCAAAATATAACTTTATTGGGCAGTCTCGGGAGTGTCAGTGTGTGATCAAAACATCCCACAACACGGCTCCACAATAAACTATCTGCTATTCCCCTTGAATCGAGAGCAGTGTATTTTGGGTGATGCAGGCCAGCCTGGGCTACCCTGTGAGACTCTGTGGAAAGAAAACAAAATGGGTGAATCTGGAGTGGCCTCTCCAGTGCCCTTTCACCTCTAAAAGTGTTGAGTTCCCTTCTCTTCTGTCAGTTATCTCCCTCTGATGCATCACAGGGAACAGTGCTGCCAAGCTTCAAAGAGTAAACTGTGGGGCAAGTTAACACAAGGACTGAGGCCCTACTTGGCCTGTGACAGGAACAAAATGGCAACTGTTGTTTAAGCCTGTGACTTCCCTAAGGGAACCCACACCAAAGTGAACATGGCAGCTCCCTCTTCAGTGCTAGGCTGGGTGGAGGCATTGCTGCTCAAGACTCTGCTCAGAGCCAGCTTCCCAGACCTGCAGAAGGTCCTTCTGTGGAAGGACAATTCCTGGATGGGGAGTGCTTGGTATGGTGACTCTGTTTCTTTCTATCTACCCTGACCCCACTCCTGCACTTTGTAGACAAGGCTGGCCTGAACTCACAGAGATCCACCTGCCTCTGCCTCCTGAGTACTGGGATTAAGGAGTGCACCACTGTGCCTGGCCATGACTGGTGTTTGGTCACTGGTTTGTGCTTTAACTAAAAGGGCCTTACCGAGGTCAGGAGGAGACAACTGTGTACAAGTCAGAAGCTTGTCTGGCTCTCCATGGCTTCCTTTTCTCTGCATCAAATGGACTTGGATGTTCCCCAGACCTTCTAAGGGCCCTGTTCTGAGGTGACATCTCTATCCTAGGGGAAGCTGTGGGGGGATTCCTTCAGGGAGTCCCTGGGAGAACTCTGATCAGGGCCAGAGCCATTGCTGCCCTCTGCTGCCCTCTTTGGACTTTTTGAGCTAATGCACCTGCTTCACACACCTGACCCCTTGAGTGTCATCCTGGACCCCACATGTGGGAAGGAGAGAACCAACTACCACAGGTTGTCCTCTGACCTCCATACACATGCCATAGCACGTGTGTGCCCTGCCCCCACACTACACACAATAATAATTTATTTTAAAGAAGAAACAAAATAAAATCCTGGTGGCCAGAGTGGCCACTCTGCTTAAGAGCATATATTCAGTGTCTGCACTCAGGTGACTCACAACGGTCTGTAATGCCATGTTCTGGCCTCATGGGCCATGCATTCTCAGGCACACACCCACACAGGCCCATGTATACATATAATTAAACAATATAAGCCAGACATGGTGACACACACCTTTAATCTCAGCACTCAGGAGGCAGAGGCAGGCTGGTCCCTGTGAGTTTGAGGTCAGCCTCATCTAAATAGTGAGCTCCAGTCCAGCCTGGGCTACATAGTGAGACCCTATCTCAAAAAGGAAAGAAATCATTAAACAATCAAATGTCTCTCTCACTTGCACTTGACCATGTCCTCTCCTGTACCCATCACTCCCTCAGTGCCTCATCAGTTCTCAAAGACTAAATATGACTATGATGTCACCTCCCACTGTCTTCTCCAATGTCCTCAGAGTCTCCACCTTTGTCCCTCTGTCTGAGAACCCACCCACCCTGCATCTCTAGTGGACATCTCAGCTCAGCATCACCTACTGAGGCCTCCATGTCCCTCCTCATGTATCCTGACAGTCTTCCTCTTCTTCACCATGGTGACTCTGTCTCCCTCCAGGACAGTCTGCAGCACTGCCTGCTGCTCCAGCCCCTCCCTCTCACACCCAGAGTTAGTTCAGGAGAAAGAGCTGTGATGTCATCTGCAGAGTGGACCCAGGATGCCTCACTCCCACCCCCTGACCTCACAGGGGAGGAGACTGGAGTGTGCAGCAGGAGCAGGACGCTGTTTTCCAGGTCCCCACTGCCTGCCTGGCTTCTCCCCTACTAGAGTTCCCTCCAGCAGATCCTGTTAGGAGAGAAGTTGTGCCTCCGTTCCCTACTGCTCAACTGCTCTAACTCCCTGTCATACTGCGAAGACAGGTCTGTGTTGTGTGGCAGACTTTCCCTGGAAAGACACACACCTGTCTATTCACCTCAGATAGGGAACTCAGGGGTGACAAAGTAACCATTGCATCAATGTCCAGCTTGGTGAACCAGTGAGGTTTTATTGGGGTCACCAACAAGGGTGTGGGAGAGGGGTTACTCACAGGAGCAGGAATAACTCACAGTCCAAAGCATCCCTGAAAAGCCCACCCCAACATAGGAAATTGTGGGGGCTATTCCTCACCCCCACATTTCCCCAGAGTACTCTTGAATAGAAGCAGCAGGAAATATTAGATAGAAGAATTAGAGGGGAGAGAAAAAGAAAATACAGGATAGGCTCGGGAGGGCCTGGATCCTAATCTATCGGCACAGCACTGTCTCAGACACCTGCACTCAGGCCCGTGGTCCAATCATCCTCTTTATGCAGACCTGCTGGGTAAAGTCACTAGGAAACCTAAATGGTCTCCAACAGGAAGTGACTCAGGAAACCTCCTCCCTGGAGCTCTCTGCACAGCTTGCAGGCAGCTAGAAGTCAGAGAATTCTCTCCACAGCTGGATGGTCAGTCCCCTCTCCCAGAGCATGTTACTCCTTTTCATACTGCTGGGGAGGAATTCTAGAGAGTTGTCCAAGTTTCTTTTTATAAATACTTTATTTTACATGTATGGGTGTTTAGTATGTATGTATGTATGTATGCATGTATATATGTATGCATGTATGTATGTATATATGTATGTATGTATGCATGTATGTATGCATGTATGTATGCATGCATGCATGCATATATGCATGTATGTATGCATGTATGTATGCATGCATGCATATATGCATATATGTATGTATGCATGCATGCATGCATATATGCATATATGTATGTATGCATGTATGTATGCATATATGTATGTATATATGTATGTATGCATGTATGCATGTATGTGTGTACGTATATGTGTATGTATGTATATATGTATGCATGTATGTATGTATGCATGTATGTATGTATGCATGTATGTATATATGTATGCATGTATGTATGTATGCATGTATGTATATATGTATGTATGTGTGTATGCATGTATATATGTGTGTATGTATGTGTGTATGCATGTATGTATGTATGTGCACCATGTGTGTGCAGTGCCTGCTGAGGTGAGGGAAGGGCTTGAATCCCTGGAACTGGAGTTACAGACAACTGTGAGCAGTCATGCGGATGCTGGGAATCAAACCCCTGTGCTCTGGAAGAGCAGCCTGTGCTCTTTCCCAAGGAGCCATCTCTCCAGCCCCTCTTCCAACTTGCTGTTCTCCCAGACACATGACCTTTTGTTACCTCCTGAGTGCCATGGGCCTCCCTGTCCCTCCTAGAGGGAATGTTTCAACTCAGAAAAAACTGCTATGAAACAGTTGGACACTTCCAGGATCTCCGGGCCTTGTGTAGACAGACTGTGACTCTGCTCCAGGCATCTGCTTTCTTATTCTCAGAACACACAGCCATGCTCCTGCCTCAGAGCATCTGATGTCATGATCCACAGTCTGGAAGGAACTTGGTTCAGCAGCCTTGAGAATGATTTCTTCTTCTTTTAAAAAAATTTTTTTTATTTATTCTTCCTTCATACACTTCATCCTAACCTCAGCATCACTCCCTCCCAATGCCCCCTCTCCCCCAGATCCCCTGCTCCTCTGTTCCCCTCAGAAAAGAGCAGACCTCCCAGAGATATCAGCCAAACAGGGCATAACAAGATGCAATAAGACTGGGCACAACACTCCTATCAAGGCTGGATGAGGCAACCCAGAAGGAGGAAAAGGGTCCCAAGATCAGGCAAAAGAGTCAGAGAAAGCTCCCACTCCCACTGTTAGGAGTCCCACAAAAACCCCTAGCTAAACAACCACAGCGTGTATGCAGAGGACCTAGTGTAGACCCATGCAGGCCTTGTTATTGCCTCTCAGTCTCTGTGAGCACCATGAGCTCTGCTTAGTTGATTCTGTGGGCTATGTTTTCCTGGTGTCCTCAACCCTCTGGCTCCTACAGTCTTTTCTGCCCTCTTCCCCTGGAGTCCCTGAACTCTGACTAATATTTGGCTGTGGGTTTGCATCTGCTTCTATCAGATGCTGGATTGTTGGAAGCAAACTATCTCTGGGTCCAGCTGAATGTGCTCCCACTCCTCCTGTATGCTGAGTTCCGTTTGAGTTCTGAGAGGACAAATGCCTTGCAGCTGTGGCTTTCTGGAACATGCTGACCTTTCCTTGACCCCAGGTGCTGAGGCACGTGGCAGGGCCATTCTCAGAGGGTATATAAGGCAGAAGGGAATGATGAAAGACGTTCGGCTCGTTCGGCTGCTTCTAGTCCCAGTTCCAGTAAGAGATGTTTGGTGAATAAAGGTCCTGGCTGCTTGCAATCTGACAGTGTGTGCTGCGTTCAATCCTGACTCCCTCCGCCAGATCCGGACTTGTGCCGTGCGGGTCGCGACACTGGATGAAGCCTCTCTGATGATGATTGGGCTAGGCACCAATCCATGAGTATAGTAGAATAGCATTAGGAATTCATTGACTTTTTTTTGGTCATTTGTGTTTGGTTCTATTCTAGGTCTCTGGGCTATCCAGCATTTGGTTCCTGGCCATCCAGGCAGTGTCAGGCATGTGTTCCCTCTCGTGTCTTGGGCCTCAAGTTAGACCAATCATTGGTTGGCCACTCCCACAAGCTCTGAGCCACCACTGCCCCAGCACAACTTGCAGGCAGGACAGATGTGTGCCAAAGATTTTGTGGCTGAGTTGGTGTCCCAGTCCCACCAATGGGAGTCTTGCCAAGTTACTGAAGATGGCCAGTTCAGGCTCTGTATCCTCCATTACCAGGATCACCTCATAGGTTCCAGGAAGTTTCCACTGCACTAGGTTTCCACACTGCCCCCTAAAAGCCCTCCTATTCCAGTCATCTCTTCCTGTGCTCTCTCCTTCCATCTTTCCCTGTACCTGGCTTTTTCTTTTGGGTCACAAACCAGCTCCCAAATCATGACACAGAGACTTCTTATTAGTTATGAATGCTTGGCCTAGCTTAGGCTCGTTTCTGGCTACTTCTTTTAACTTAAATTAACCTGTTTCTCTTTAACTACCTTTTGCCTTGGCACTTTTTTGCCTTTTCCCTTTCTGTGTATCTTACTTTCACTGCTCCTCTTGTCTTGCTGGAAGCTGCCTGAGTGTGTCCCTCTCTTTCTCCCTCATTCTCTCCTCCTCTCTTCTTCTCTATGGAATGTGGGGTTGTTAAAAATCTTTTCCTCTTCTGTGGGTTTCCACTTTGTCCGATTGACTGTGTCCTTTGCCTTACAGAAGCTTCTCAGTTTCATGAGGTCCCATTCATCAATTGTTGATCTTAGTGCCTGGGCTGTTGGTGTTCTGTTTAGGAAGTTATCTCCTGTTCAGTGCACACAAGGTTACTCCCTATTTTCTCTTCTATCAGCTTCAGTGTTTCTGGATTTATGTTGGGGTTTTTGTTCCACTTGGACTTGAATTTTGTGCAAGGTAATCAATATGGACCTATTTGCATTCTTCTACATGCAGACATCCAGATAGAGCAGCACCATTTCTTGAAGATGCTTTCTTTTTTCCATTGTGTATTTCTGGCTTCTTCATCAAAATTCAGGTGTCCATAGCTGTGTGGGTTTATGTCTCGGTCTTTGATTCAACTCCATTGATCAACATGTCTGTTTTTATGCCAATACCATGAGGTTTTTTTTAATCACTAAAACTCTGTAGTACAGCTTGAAATCAGGGATGGTGATACCTCTGCAAGTTCTTTTATTATACAGGATTGTTTTAGCTATCTTGGGTTTGTTGTTTTTCCATATGAAGTTGAGTATTGTTCTTTCAAGGTCTGTAAAGAATTGTGTTGTAATTTTGATGGAGATTGCACTGAATCTGTAGATTGCTTTTGGTAAGATTGCCGTTTTTACTGTGTCAATCCTACTAATCCATTAGCATGGGAGATCTTTCCAACTTCTGATATCTTCAATTTATTTCTTCAGAGACTTGAAGCTTTGTCATACAGCTCTTTCACTTGCTTGGTTAAAGTTACCCCAAAGTATTTTATATTATTTGTAGCTATTGTGAAGGAGGTTGTTTCCCTAATTCCTTTCTTAGTGTGTTTGCCATTTGTATTTAGAAGAGCTACTGATTTTTTTGGGTTAATCTTATATCCAGCCACATTGCCGAAGGTGGTTATTAGCTGTAGGAGTTCCCTGGTAGAATTTTTGAGGGTCTCTTATGTCAAACAAACAAACAAACCATTAATAGCTGCTGCATCACTGGGAAGTCCTGATCCAATATCAGGATCATCAACCCTGATTATTGATATGAACTCTTGAATAGAATTGCACCGTTATCCCTAGGGTAACTTGGTCCATTGATCAACAATTCTGGGGTCAATAAGATTCTGACAGTTACTTAGACTTGTGAGTCTAGAGTAAAATCATTTGGATGTTTTTTTGCTCTGAGGTCACCCCAACCAAAATTATTAGTTTGTAATTTTAAGTATCAATCCCATAAGAAAGTTAGAATCAAAATTAAAGCAATTAGTTAAAGCTCCATAGCTTCTTCTCATCTTACTGGTTTATTCCCCCCTCTTCACAGGAAGGCCAATTTCACAGATTAGAAATAAGAGACAGTTGAACCCTCATCCAGACATTGATGCTAGTCACTAATTAAGGAACAAGTGATTACACTGCCTTTGCACACTCAGGATACCGAGACTGTTTAACATTAGTCACTGGGCAGGCAATGCCTCTAATACTTGTGATGCTAGAGGTGATGTTTTTGGTAAACAGGAGGGGTTTGGGTTTGCTGAGTTCCTTTTATTCTTTCCTTGAAGACTCCTGTGTTTCGTTAATGTGTTATGGGTAGGTAGGGTTTACGGGAAGGGAAATACCTATAAGATTGTTAACTAACAATGGGTATCCGCATTGTTCTAAGCTTGTGCAGGGAGAATAAAATTCTTGTTACTCATATTAACAGTATTTCATCTGTACATAAATAGATTAACCCAATTTAAATTATAGGAATCATGTTGGTTATTTGAACTAGAGTATTTGAAGTGTTGAGCTTGAATGCTTTCTTGATTGGTGGCTGCTTTTAGGCCAACAATTGTCTTGGTATTTTAAAGTTTATTCACTATTAAAGATTGTTTCTGTTCCTAAAGAGCTGTCCCTCTTTAGGCTATATTTTAAGTTTACATTTTAATTAAATGTTCTTGTGATAAATTAAAAGTTGAACTGAAATTCATACTATCATGTCATCTGCAAATAAGGATACATTGACTTCTTCCTTTCTTAAAAAAAAAATCGAGGAAGAAAAGAAACAAAAATTGGAGGAAATAAGTAAATCCCTTAAAGAAAGTTAAAAAAACAAACAAACAAACAAAAAACAGTTGAAGGAAAAGAATAAAAGTGTTCAAGACCTGAAAATGGAAATAGAAGCAACAAAGAAAACACAAACTAAGGGAATTCTGGAAATGTTAAATCTGGGTAAGCAAACAGGAACTACAGAGGCAAGTATCAGCAACAGAATACAAGAGATGGAAGAGAGAATCTCAGGCATTGAAGATACAATAGAGGAAATAGACACATCAGTCAAAGAAAATGTTAAATCTAAAAAATTCCTGACCCAAAACATCCAGGAAATCTGGGACCCTAGGAAAGACCAAACCTAAGAAAGATAGGAATAGTAAAAGGAGAAGAAACCCAGCTTCAACAAAATTATAGAAGACAATTTTCCTAACCCAAAGAAGGAGATGCCTATAGAGATACAAGAAGCATACAGCACACCAAATAGATTGGATCAGAAGAAAGTCCCCTCACCACATAATAATCAAAACACCAAACATACAGAACAAAATAGGAATATTAAAAGCTGCAAGGGGAAAAGAGCAAGTAACATATAAAGGCAGACCTTTTAGAATTACACCTGACTTCTCAATGGAAACTCTTAAAGCCAGAATGTCCTGCAGACTCTAAGAGAACACAGATGTCAGCCCATACTACTATAACCAGCAAAACTTTCAATCACCATAGATGGNGAAAGCAAGATATTTCATGACAAAGTCAAATTTAAACAGTATCTATCTACAAATCCGGCCCTACAGAAGGAGCTAGAAGGAAAACTCCAACCCAAGGAG
>LZPO01108872.1:8049-21106 GCA_001675575.1 Neotoma lepida
TAAAATAGAGTCCACATCTCAGACATTTGCATGAAAAACCTATGTTCTGTCATTGAAAGCTCTAAGAAATCCTAACAGGAAGGAACTTATTTGCATATCTTGCACCGGATTACTAAAGAGAAAACAATTGCAAACAGTTCANTTAACTCTGCTTCTGGTTGTCTATGCTCTTTTGCTGTTTCCATTGTGACTTATAAACTTACAATGAGATGATGTATTTTTAAATTGTAATAGAAGCAGGGAGAATGGGTCAGTCTACAAAAGCCCTGTCCTGCAAGCATGAGAACCTAAGATTGATTGCCAGAACACACATGNAGATATAACGGCATTCTGGGTGGCAGAGACCAGAAACCAGAGAATTCCTGGGACTAGCTGATCAGCCAGTTTAGCCAAGTTGGTGAGCACTGAGCTAAGAATAGACCCTGTCTCAAAGGAAGTGAATGGTGTTCCTAAGGGAGACAGCTAAGGTTGTCCTCTGGACTCCATGTACACGTGTACCTGCATACATACAACATGCACACACATACACACATAAACATGCAAAAACAATAGCAAATAAAATATAAATCTATACATGCAATTTTAAATACAAGATATGATAAACAGGTCAAAATATAGTAAATNTTAAAATACACACTTTTTAAAAACTTATGTACAGGTAACTCTAGTTATTTAGAAATAGACATCTGTGTGAAGGTGGGAAGTAGAAACAGAAAAGAAAGCAGCTGATAACAACTGACTAAACGTGGGATGGCCTTTTGAATCATTTTTATAACATTCTTAGAAGGCAAGTATTGGGAAAGACAAAACTCATTTCTAATTTTTAAACCCCTATAAATCATTAAGAATTAGGACTTACTANTTCAATATCACATTTCCAATGGTAGAGAAACTTCACAAAACATCAGTCATGTCTGTATAGGTGAGGATGAGACTACCTTGTCAGCCAACTGGGTTGAAGGAAAAGAGAGAGAGGAGAAGTGAATGCTTAGCCTCGATGCCTCAGACATCCTCCTTACAGAGTGTCCTGCCAATTCCAAGGTCTTTTCAAAAACCCACTTTCCATTCAGATCTTTGGAAAGCAGTGGCCTCACGAAACTCTATCCTGAATCAGAATAAGGTGGTGGACGGAGCTCGCTTGTTTATGAGTCCTGAGTTATCCCTTGAGTGGCTTCCTCATCTCCTCCAGAGTATGAGAAAGACCCAGAAGTCTGCATCCTCTGTGGTGTAGAATGAGGTTAGGGGTACAGAAGGCAGCTAGGCCGAGCTGTTAGACCTGCATGGCATGTTTGTGGGAAGAGATGGAAGACCTGCAAGGGTCTAGGTGTGGGGAAGCAGAACTTAGCTGGCAGAGACTGAGCAGTCTGGAAAAGGTTCACCAACAAGCTTGAACATTAAGAGAGAATAGAAACACACCCTTATCAATAAAACTGTCAAAGAGGAGTCCAAGAATTGAAAAGCATCTTGTCACAGAGGATCCAAAAGTCAATGCAGAACTTTCATGCATGAATCTTAGATTTATTCTCCCAGTCCCTGTGAGACTGGAGACACCCTCCACAATATTCTAAAATGCCACCCTAGAGGAACTCAGAAGGAAGCAAGCAAGGAGGAAGCTGCCAGGAAGACAACAGACATGACATTAAGTTACCTTCGAAAGACTTCAATGTGGATGAGTCTGAGGTACCATGAAATATCAATTTAAACTTTCCTTTGGTCCTGCACACAGAAAAGCTAGGAGAATGGGTCAATTGTAGAAATTGCTTCTCCTTTTTTTTAAGACTTGAGAAGTAGAATATCCCATTATCAATCTTGCAACGCAAACCATTTTACAAATACCAGTTTGTTTTNCTCTCTTAGCAGTGAGCACACTGTGGGCAAGTCAGATTTCTTTACTTCCTAGGGACAATGGGCGTGTGTACTAAATGTCAAAGCTGAGGAGTTGTTTTTAAAGCACACATTTTGATGGTTACAGAGAAACAGACATGTGCAGTATACTGATGACAGGGCAGGTATCTGTGGATACCCAGAACAGCAAATACAGAGAAATCAGGCCTGTCATTTTTGTGTAAGCTGATTCTTTCTGAGCTTTAATCTCAAATATCATTAAAAGCAATATGGGCAATAAAGGACTCTGGAATCCTCACTTCAAGTGCTGCCTGACTCAGTAGTTATACTTTTTATTTGATCTTCAATAAAGCCCTCTTTGTTCTGATGCATGAATAATGGGTTCAAGGTTTTTATTAGCTCCNGTGCTGCAGCAGGGAGCAGTAGCTCAAATTCTTCTTCAACTTGTGGAAGTACAGATTTATTTCTCAATTGTAGCTATTATCTCCAAAAGAACACATTTCACCAGGCCAGTGAAGAGGCAGTCATGATAATAGGTCTCCCCTCTGTGCAAGAACAGACAGCTGCCTCCTAGATGCTGAGGCTCCTGTGGAAGATGTGCATCCCCTGTGACAACCTGAGAACCAACAGCTTTCAAANATCGAGTAAGGAAAAGATGAGAGGGAGCATGGTCAGNTGTCCTCTGACTTATAGGGAAGTGTACATTTTGCAGTCCCTTTAACCTATGTTGTACCCAAAACTTCCCAGCAAATCTGAATCTGGCCCTCCCCTCTTTTACTCTGACTACAAGAGAAGGAACCAGACTAGACAAGTTCTAAAGTTGTTCAAGTTGTCCTGGGGTCTGGATTCTTTGGTGAACTAAACACAGGCATCAGTGTTCTTTTTGTTCTTGATATCTCTGTTTTTGTTTTGCATTGTGTATTGTTTTTTCGTTTGTTTGTTTATTTTTCTAGAGCAATGAGACTCAAGAGGCATGGGCAAAGGGAGGGAAACAGCAACTCTCAAGGATAAATGTCTTTAAATCTCACACTTACAGTTTCATGCCCCTGGATTAGTATTTTTTACATTGTAAATGCGTTCATTCCAGCATAACACTTCAGTGTTTCAGGCCATGGGACTGATCATCAGTGAGGAACAGATTTTAATCATGGTTTGATTATTCCCCTGGGGATTCTGCTTGATTATTTTTTTAATCTGTAAAGGGAAATAAAACTTCCATTATGTGGCTGTTGTGAAGACCATGTAAAAGAGNGGATAAAAAGCATCTAATGCAGTGTTTGACATACTGTTCACACATCTGAAGATGACAAAAAGTAGTTACTCAGTTATGAAATTGAGAGCAGTGAGAACAACTGCATACCTGATGGAAAATTATTATGAGCATAAGTATTTTAGATAACTATGCACAATGTTACTTTCTTGGCATGTGTCTTAGTTAGGGTCTCTATTGATGTGATAAAACTATATGACCAAAAGCAACTTGNGGAGGAAAGGGTTTAATCTTATCTTACAACTTTTGGATCATAGCCCATCACTGAGGGAAGTCAGGACAGAAACTCAANGCAGGAACTTGGAGGCAGGAACTGAAGCAAAAGCCGTGGAGGAATGCTGCTTGCTGGCTTGCTCCCTGTAGCTTACTCAGTCTGCTTTCTTGTACCAACCAGNAAAACATGCTTGGGGTTGCACTACTGCCCACAGTGAGCTCTGCCCTCCTGTNTCAATCATTAATTAAGACAATATTCACACAGACTTTTCTACAGTGCNGTCTTANGGAAGCATTTCCTCAGTTAATATTCTCTCTTCCCAGATATGTNTAGGTTTGTGTCAAGTGGACAGTTATCAACCAGCACAGTTTATCATTTCACTGGACACAGAAAAACATGGCTAAAATCCTATTTAGTCTTGAACTGCAACTTATAAAAAAATTGCTATTCATTAGACTAATTAGCATTATATTATAAACATTTTATTCATGCTCCAAATCACTCATATAGAAATCTCCTATGATAGATGAATGGTATCTTGATAACAAAACTAAGCCTTTGATTTCCTGCTTGAATTATCATTTCTATGAGATGTGATATGAAATCTTTTCATGTTGGGAAAAGTAATATGCAAAGAAACAGCTTTTTCATCCTAAATAAATGATATATAAACTCTATGTGTTCATATCTGCTATTTTTCAAATAGTATCTTTGAGAAAATTATCCATATTATTGCTATTATTCAATTTAATTAGCATACAGATTTTTTATCTATAATATTGATTTTGAGTGTTTAGGGATTTGGATTATTTGTTTGTTTTTTTGCTTTTGTTTTAAGATAGGTTCTCATTCTATAGCCCAGGCTAGCCTTGAACTCATCATCTTCCTGTCTCAGCCTTCCTTNTGCCTAGATTACAGGCATATACNGTTGTTTTTAAGGCCATGCATTTCTGTTGTATATTTACTTAGGAATAGAATATTTGGGACATAGTATGTATTTAGTGCTTGTAGATATTATCAGCTTTCCAAAGTTGTATCTGTGTGTATTCTCCACAACAGTATATGAGAGTTACAGTTAGGTGTACTATCTCTAGGGCATGAGAGCAGAGTTATTATTGTTCTGCATCCCTGAATATACCAGTTTAGCTAATCTCTCACTCCCAGCCTTACTTTATTAAAATTTCAATTTTTACCTTTACTGTTTTGTCCTTGTACTCTGTTACTCATTAAACTGAAGACATATATCTTCTCTGGTACAGTTATGTGACTCATAGGTTTAGTTCTTTTTATGTCTGAAAGGTATAAAAATCCCCCATTAATCATTCCTCAAATACCTTCTATATGTTGGATATATATATATATATATATATATATATGTATGTGTGTGTGATATGTGATCCACATTGTTTGTAATTTGCATTTCTTCCTTGATGAACAGTCTGTGGAATTGAATAGCTTAATTTCTAAGCATTCAGAGATCCTCTGGTTATATTTTTTATTGATGAATATGTTACTGTCATTTGAACTCTATCTAGCTTGAAGATTTAATTGGCTTGTTTCAGTGTTTTCAATAATTTTAGGACTTGATTAAAAGCCTAGCTTTCTAGAAATCCTNACATATACTAGAGTGTGTTTTATGAACTTTCTTCCTCAGCAAATCATAAACATCAATGATCTTCCTGGAACTATCAAGTTGCCAACATTTCTGCTCTGATTTTTATCACTTAATCATCTGTAGCCTCTTACCTGTGCTTCCATATTGGGAAATACCTTTAGGGGAAACTGGTGGNAGAGTTATTCTCCTTTGTTTCAGCTTCTGTTCTCTTTGAAATCATAATCACAATCTCAAATTTGTCTTTCTCCAAGGTCACACAATTGCACGTACATGGACTGTATTTTCCTTGTCTTGATGAGTACATACTCATTTTGCAGTCTCTTGTTATGTACTGAAGTGTTGGCAATAAACCAAGGATTAAAAGAGAAGGAAGGGAGTTTAGTTAACCTCAGAGTATCTTTTTCTGAATACTGTTGCTCAAGTCTTGGCTTCCTCTTGATATNTGAGGAGATGACAAGGACACAAATATTTTGGGTATTTTGTTTGCTCTTGGAGAGAGCATTGGTGATCTGATCCAAACAGCTACATCATAGCCAAATGTGTAGACTGAACTAACCTTTCTTGACTATTTACCATGTTCCAGGNACCGTTTTAGATCCTNCACATGTTATTTTAGCATTTCTGAAGTATCCTGAATGCTGAAGCTCAGAGTTGGAGATTGAGAGGGACTAAGTAACTTGTTTAAAGTTGCATTAAGAAGGCAGAACCAAAGGTATCAAAAGCCATTTTCTCTCCTCCAACCTGGGCTCTACATGGCCAGAGCAAGATGTCTAGTAGTGGTTATAAGAATTAATGGTTCACTTGCACTTTACATCATTTAGTATAAAACAGATATAAATTTCAACATCTAAAGTCTTAGACAATAATTTAATGGCAACTGAGATCAACCAAATAGTAATGAATACTAGAGACATCANTAAATCTCACCTTCAAATTTTGTGTTTGGGGTTTTTGTTTTGTTTTGTTTTGTTTTCTGTTATTTGTGGCAATAATATCNCTGTATAGCCCATGCTGGCCTAAAATTCAGGATGTTCTGGCATACCCATGGACATTGTGTAAATCAACACTGAAGTCAGTTGATGAGACTTACTGGTTTCTGATCAGCCAAATTTACCCAGGAACAAAGCATTTTGTTTCTCCAATAAAAGTATATTTCCCCATAAAAGTCTATGTCATCTGGGCCTGGTCCATAAACAAATCTGTGGCCCAAAAGTTCGGGATTTTGCAGAGGTCCCAAGTCTCAGTANACACGTCTTGTGTAAGGCCAAGAATCCAATGAATATGCAGACTCTTAAATTCTCAGAATGGGGCACCATTCCCTCCCCACCAAGCATTAGCTCTCTTCCTTTANGGATTGAAGGGTCAGTAATGGCTTTCTCAGTAGCTCAATGTGTTAACATNGTAGTTACATGCACTTACCATCTTTAAAGNATTTTTAAAATATGNAGAGGTAATAAGAATTGAGCTATTACTATTCAGTGNAGCCCTGAAAAACATGTAGTTTGGGCCATTTGGATATGAGGGAAGAGACAGAAAAAGAGAAATAATACCTGTTGGATACGACCATGGTAAGACAATTCCTCTTTGTTTTCTGTCTTAACCTTCCCAAGAGTCATATGTGGTCCATCTGAAATGACCTGATGATTAAGGCTTGGATGCTTNCAAGGAGGCATCTACACATATATTTTTCTGCAGATATTTGGCCAGGAACCTTGACTANAGGACTACATCATGTTTATACAATATAAACACATCCAAATATCACACCTACATATTTTCATGTAGCTTTTCTTATTCTCCCTCTCTATTATTACTTAATTTCCCCCATTTCAGTTCCACCAGAATACAGTGGTTATTTTGTGTCAATGTCATAGATTGCTATATAAAATGGGTAGACTCTTTAAAATGCTTTTAATTTTACTTTTTTTTTTTATGTGTATGGGTATTTTGCGTGCATGTATGTCTGTGCCTGTGAAGCCTGGAAGACAGCATCAGATCCATGGAAATNTTGTTATAGATAGTTGTGAGGCATCATGTGGGTGCTGGGAATGGAACCCAGGTCCTGTGGAAGAATAGCAAATACTCATAACCACTGAGCCATCACTTCCNAGCCTTCAAATTGGTAGATACTACTAATTACCTGGAGAAGCTAGGGGTGCTGTCTGAAATAACTCATTTCATATGGGGAGAAGATGATGAGTTCAATTTGGACATGTTAAACTTCACTCCCCCCAATGAATGAGCATGATCATCAGGGAGATGGCTGTATTTTTATTTTCAAGGCTTACTATATGCCAAGTACTGCCCTAGATAGGTTGCATGCACGGTCATTTAACTTTTAAAGAAGTGTGGTAGAAGCCTTATTAGCCTAATTAACTTTATTTTAACCACTTTTGAGCTCCGTCCTGGTGGCATAGCTTTGTAACCAAAGCATTCAGGAGGCTGAGGCAGAAAGACTCCTAGTGTGAGGCTATCCTGGACTATCCCATGAAATTATATCTTAAAAACAAACAAATAAAAACAAGACAATTATGGATTTTAGATTCATTGGTAAACAAGGGCTGGTTATNATATTGCTTNGTAGTAAGTTATACTGAAGAGACGGGGGTCAGGAGATCAAGGGCAGTTTCTACAAACAAGCAGTAGTTAACCTATGAGTATGTGTGAAATCTAAGAATAATCTGTTTATTATGAAGGGCAGTAAAGATGACGGACATAGCTCAGGAAAATATCAGTCTTTAAGAGGGAGAGAAATTCTCCNTGAAGACCAAGGGAAGCAGCCAGAGACACAGAGAGAGGACTAGAAAGAACTCCCAAGTACAGTACTCTGCATTGTCAGTTACAGCAGAAGCTTCTAGTAGCATAAGGCTTGAGAAGGGCTCAACTGTATTGCCAGCATGCAGGTGCCTTTGACTAAAACTACCCCTGTGATATAGGCAGCTAGTTGATAGTGTGAGAGGCAGACAGATACCTGTCTCTTATACACATCTAGATGTGTATAAGAGACAGGAAACTACCCCTGTGATATAGGCAGCTAGTTGATAGTGTGAGAGGCAGACAGATACAGTAAAACTACGATAGGTCCCTGAATAAACTGATCTCACACCCTATAGCAGACTGGTCCCTATCAATTCACTGCCAGCAANTGTGTTTTTAGTCTTATTTCCTTTTATTACTGCAAAGTTTCAAAATCTTTCAATGGGAATATTGGACAGAGTTGGGGGTAAGTAGNAAACATCCACTCAAGACAGGAGGAATTTTCCTAATATGCCACTTAGGGTTACAGGAACTAGAATTGGAAGGACATGACAGGGTCTGACATGGAAGCTCCATAGAAATATTAAAATGTGGGCACCCCGAAGAATCCAACTAGCACTTCTNCCCCCATTTCTCCATTAATGAGTATGTACTGGATTGTCAGTCATGATCAGGAAAACAGTTCCACCCCTGGCATGTTGTTTACATGAGGGTAATACTGTGTTCTTTATGTGTCATGGAACCAGTGACTTGTCATGTGTGATTATCATGTCAGCAAATTAAGATCTCAGAGAGTACAACTCCTGGCTTCTAGCTCAGAGGGGGAGCTGCTTAGGGTGGGGGACATCCTGCTAGCCAGATGAAGCAATCTTGTGCCAGCTTCTACTGCCAGGGAAACCCTGGACAATAACCACTACCAAGCCTATGCAGGACCACCCAAGACTACATGGCTGTCAACCAAAAGTCCTTCTTACCTTGGNCTAGTCTCTTGGCAACTCTCCTCCCTNGTTCCAGCTTTGCCCCCACTGAGGTGGGNGACGAGGAATCTGAGAACACGAGTTCTTTTAAAGGGGCTAGACCAGAAGGAATGGGTGGAAAGCCACTGTCAGGTGCTGGGTGGACTATTAGGAAGAGATCTCTGTAAATTACATCATCCAAAGTTACAGACTTTAATAATGATGAATGGATAGGAGTCAAAGCTAAAAGCAAGGGAAAGCTGACACATGTTCCAGTCTTCCTACAAGGAAGTCACTTGGGAAAACAAAATAGTGATTAAAGAATGACAAAGGCAAAACCGGGCAACTTTCCCCTAGGACTTTCTAAGTGCTCAGGCCAGTCCTGCATCCTGCTTGGAAGATGATTGTGTGCTGATAGTCATAGCTTCCTTGAATAGCCCCTCCTGGCATATTTCTGCCAGATGGTCATTCTCTTCTGGAATTCTGAAAGTTCTTGGCTCTCCTGGTAATTGCAACCTGAGCCCAGAGAACTTGGTTCAATATTTTTCTCCTTGCTCCACCCCTGCAGCCAATAAACCATCCTAGAGCCTGGAGGGAGAGGAGACAGGAGGCAAAACCCTCCCCAGCCCTGAGCTGAGTGTCTCGGAAGAGCAGTAACAGTGCTGATTCGGTGGGAGCTGGGAACACCTTCTGCCCAAGCACAGACTCAGATGTAAATGCTGTTTGCCATGTCTTCAATTTCCTCCTGGGGCTTTTCCACAGTTTTTAACTGCAATCCAGAATCTCAACAAATCACAAATGCCATATGTAAACCCAATCAGGATGTAGATTCAATCCGGTTGTAATTGTTAATAGAAAAGGAGAGAGAGAGAGAGAGAGAGAGAGAGAGAGAGAGAGAGAGAGAGAGAGAGAGAGAGAGAGAGAGAGAGAGGAGAGAGAGAGAGAGAGAACTCACTAGCTCTTGAAAGAGCCTGGAGTAGAATGGGAGATAGTTTGCCAGGGTGCAGGTTTCCCAGGGAGCTTGCTTCAGAGGGATTCTCCCAGAGCAGCCAACCCTTCCCCCTGACTGCAGGGGTCATACTCGTAAGTTCCCTGGCCAGACAAAAGGGCTTAAATGCATGCAGCAGATGCCTAGGAGGCTTTCTAGGAAGAGTACAAGGTCCCAGGAGCCTTTTGAGCTAGCACAGCCTCTGAAGATTCTAAACCGGGTTGGGAAGGAGCCCAGCTGCCTGCCTTGCCCTCCCCAGGCACTAAGGGATGCAAGTTTCTCTGGGACTCTGCTCCTGAGTTCCAGCTTAGGGGACCTGAGTACACTCTGGGCCCAACGATTTCAAAGGACACCCTTCTAGTGTGCCTTTCTGGTTTCTAGAGTGGAGGTGGAAGTAANGGGGGAGGCCGGCAATCAGCAGAGTTGGTTTGCATTTGAATCTTAGGAAAATATCACATATTTGAATTGGCTACATGTTAGGTGCTATATTTGTTAGTATATAAATAAATTTGACACACAAACGTTTAGGTATATATCCTAAGTTCCTGTAGAAGCTGTTAGTACCCTAGCTGATACCTTTGCAAGTGGTTGATATGCGCATGGCGATTTTCAAAACCTGTCTTCTGCCTCTAGAGAAAGAAGGCTAACTGCAAGGGAAGGCATTTGATGGTACTTCTGGGGATGGTATATGATCTCTCTTCCTTGTCCATATTCCAGGGTCATCAACCATACTGGCTGCACANAGAACCAAGGCTACTTCTCTGGGGGTGATGTCCTTCCACCTGGAAGAACTGTCTTGGGGTGCTAGACATACTGAACTTTTTACTCAGGGTTTGGTTACAAATGGCAATACTTGAGTCTGAAAGAAAAAGAAATCCAACTCTNTAAGTAAAGTTGGAGAGTGTAAGGCTCCAGTTTCTGGGATGATAGGGGGAGACTGATGCTNTGGAGACCTGTGCTGGCCTTAGGGAAGAAAGAAAGTGAAGCTCCTTTCACCTAAGAGAGTAGAGAGAGCTCGGGAAATGGTGGAAACTGTCACTTNAACCTGTCCACTAAGTCGCTTCCGCTCCAGGGAATGGCACCGATGGTTTAGGCTCTAGAGACCTCACCATTAGCATCTCCAAAGACACCCGGGTACCCATGCTCCCAATCTGCCCAGCCCACCCACGCGCAAGTTTCTAGCTTAGGAACTAACTACCTTTACCCGCTCAGGCGCTGACACACAAATACTCGCTGCTCAGAGCCTGGGCTGCGGAGCCTGAGCGGCCATCGTGCTCTGGCGGGGCTGGGGGGCTGCCAGTCGGGGGCACGAATGGCTGGAGGGAGGCGAGGGGGTGGAAAAAGGAGGGGCAGCGGGTGGACTAATGATGAAAAAGTCTCCTCCATCCTGGCTCCTTAATTAAATGCATGGAAAGAACCGAGGCGCGCACATCTGGTTTCAATCTACAACCCTTTGATGGCATCAAATGTTCTTTTCCCAGATCAGGGCTGGAAGTTCTGGGCTAACTATGGCTGTTTGGAGCCCAGAAACCATTTACACACACTCGGACCCTTCCTCCTTTTCAATTCAACCTCATAGCTATAGGAGGGGGGAAATCTAGCAATCAAGGGAGTGAGGGGAAACGTATGTATGTGTGTGTTTAAAGAACATAAAATTCCACAAATAAGCACTTACTATTTTACTTACTGGCCATATAGTAACTCATTCCTAATGAGACTATTAAAGCTGTTACCAGATTCCAACAGGTCATGAAAACACCGCCCAGCACCCCTCTGTCCTCTGTCAAGCCTGGTCCATAGACACCGCCGAGCCCGGCTTCCTCCGACTCGGTGTCTGCAAGACCGCACCCAGCTGGACACAGATTAGCACAGAGCCTACTCCTAGCTCCCCAGTTCCCCCAACTCTCTGGGCTCCCTCAGCCAGGGCGCTTCTGTCTGCTCCGAATTTGGGCAGCCTCTGTGCTAACAACCCTCGCCGCCTGGGAAAGCGACCTTGACCACACCTAAGAAATTACACCCGTTGGAAGGATAGTGGAACCGTCAGGACAGACTTTCCTCCTGTTTAATAAATATGTAAATTTTCTACTGTCTGAAGCCTCGAGATTTCTAAATGGTNGTAGCGAAAGTCTCGAATCCATTGGAAGCCGAAGACTTCTGGATCTCTCCAAGCCNCCTTTAGAACGCAGAGAGCCTCCAGTTATTATCGCTCTTGTTATTTTATTACATTATTTAATAGGCTGTCTCTCCAGAGCCAAACGAGCTTTAATAGTCTTGCTCTTTTGCTTTTCTGTCTCAGACTCTCCCTGCGCTCTTCGCCAAAACAAATCTGCAGGAAAAGTTACCGGGGGCGGGCCAGCAGCAGAAGATTAGATTGTTATAGATGTGCATTCTCTCTCTCTCTCTCTCTTTTTTTTTCTTAACAAGTTTGCCCTCAGCTGTTATCAAAGCATGCAAATGAGATTTTCCAACAGGATCTCAAACAAATCTGGAGGAGTTAATGCCCAAACAAAATAATCAGCCCGTTTAAAGAGCCTGTGGGTTTCGGCTCTTTTCTCTCTGTGATACTACTGGAAGGGAATGATAATTAGACCTTTATTTTAAAAAATCCAAAGGGGCTCTCTCTGCTTCCCTCCCTCTCTCTCCCTCCTTGCTCCCTCCCTCTCACTTGCTCCCTCCCTCTCTCTTTCTCGCTAAGGGGGTTTTCTTAATCAGACTTTTTTCGGTCCGAGGGAGAGGAGGAAGGAGATTGTGATGGGGAAAGGGGTCTGTAAAACGTCAGGCGCCGCACAAAGGCTTTGCCACGTAATTACAGGCTCCTATTAAGTGGAGATCTGCCCTCCCAGGGGTCTCCAATTTTCTTGTATTCCCTACAAAGCCTCCTCTCCATGCCAGTCTGTGCCTTTTGAAGTGCCAGAGAGCTTCTTGATCCGACTGAGAAGGGAGAGGAACTCAACACAGAGAGGGGAGAGAGAGAAGGGAAGGGGGGACCCGCCGCCNTTCTGCAGACTCTTGAAGCCCTACTTCTTTATTTCTTATTTTTTTTCTCCTTACGAAAAGTAAAGTGAGAATCCTGCTCTCTAATACATCTGCAAGACATCACTCTCCTGAAATTCTAGTCACTCCCGAGAATCCACAGGAGTGCAGAGAGGGGGAACGCGATTTCTTGAAGACATTTTAAAGCTGGAACAAGCCTCCTTCTGTTGGTGCTTGAACTCTTGCCGGGGAATAACTTTTTTAACCTTTTTTTTTTTTTCTTCTCTCCACCCCTTCTTCTCTCTTCTGTTTGCCTAACTCCCCCGCCCTGCTGGGCTCCCCTTTCCTCTCTCCCCCTTATTATTATTTTTAGTGTCTGCGTGTGGACGCTTTTTGAGAGTTCGAAGGGATACTTTTTTCTTCTTGATTTAAGCATAGG
>LZPO01108873.1:0-12884 GCA_001675575.1 Neotoma lepida
TGTGTAGCCTTGTCCTGTTTCCAGTTTTCTCTCTGCTTCCTATGTGTGGACAAACCAATGACCAGCCAGCTTGCAGCTTCTGATGTCATGCCATGCTTTCCCTACCATGATGGACTCTGTTCCTTTGGAACTGTAAGCCAAAATAAATTCTTTCTTCTGTAAGTTGCTTTTGGTAGTGGTGTTTTATGAGAGCAACAGAAAAGTACTTAGTATAGGCCTCATATGGATAATTTGAGGGTTTCCTGCAGAAGATAATCAACTGAAAAGAGGCAAGTCTTTGGTATTTTGATCAAAATGACAGCTACGTGAAATAGACATCTTCTGGTCAAGGCTCACAGAACAAGATCCAGTCGATCAGAGCCATGGAAGAACCTGCTTTGGTCTTCATGCTCTTGTTTATTTTCTACAGTTGTTCTGTAGATTATAAACTATCTTAAGTTTCTAGATTTGCTGACACACCGTTGCTCCCCTCTTATACCCATAAACCCCTCATTCTTTGTGCTTGTTCTCTGCATCACTGTCAACTAGGATATAATCAGATTTAGATGAATTCTTGAGGGAGTATCTTCATAATGGGTTAATGCCCTTGAGGGAAAAGGTATTAGAATATTACCCTTNTTGCTTTCTTTTCCTCAGGTGGAGACAAAGGAAGAACAGAAGAGAGTTCTTTTTAGAACCCAAACATACTGATACCCTGATCTTAGATTTCTTTCTTTCAAATCTGTGAGAAAACAAATTCCTCTTGTTAAGTCATCCAGTATGTAGTATATTGTAATGGCCACCCAAACTCAATATGCTACCACCTCAATTTAACTCTTTACTTTCAAGAAAACTCACTGAAGCTTCATCTCATGCTGACTTACTGTGTAGATCTGCCTGATGATCATCTTCATTTATACCTAACCATACAGTGCTAACCTGCGACTAGTGAATTGTAGTTAACAGGCATAAAATNGACAACCCTAAGGGTACTCTCGTTTAGAAAGAGGACAATGAGTGACTTCCACAAAATAGTATTGAATTTGTGCATGAAAACTATTCTGGTTACTATCCATGAACTGGACAGGATCTTACCATCTCAGTAACTGATTCTAGAGAGTTCCTACTGTCACCTGGGGTCTATTTTGATAATAGCTTTTTTTCTGTCCCTTTCAAAAACCAAACCAAACCTAAACAAAATCAAATCTTTCCTTTGAATAGTATGGAGAATGACTTGAGGAGAAAACCATTAACTGAAACCAACAGGCTATCTATGTACAATGTTACTTGGACACACTTTTCTGTGTCTTTGAATGGAATTAGTTAACCATTTTGAGATTAGACAATATGCCACTCCTATTTAAATAGTACTGAGGGCAATCATGAGTTTAGTTCTTTGCTACAGAAAATGCTTTTCAGGAATGTAGGCTTGGTAGCAGCTAACTCACTCATTAAGTACAATAGCTTGCTCATCAAGGCTGTTATTTTGCTGTGCCTATCCATCCAGATTTGCCTAATCTGAACCAAGTACTTGCTATGTAATACTTGCGTTATAATCACTCACTTACTCAGGCCCTACAGCCTTCTTAGAAGCCTTAGAAATGCCACCAATTTAACAAACTCATATTTACTTGATCAATATATATTCCTGGTGCTGTTTGTAGAGGGAATTCAATACATCTTGCTTCTCTTGTCAATTTTATGGGACTATTTTTACTGCATCTGGAACACCCATAGGCTTGCCTGGAAAGGGAATGTTTCCAATTTGGTCTATTCAGAGCTCATTAACTGAGCAATCATTATGAGTTATTGTACTTCAACATCATCTTCAGTCCACTATTTTCTTGAGTTGGACTTTCTGGCTTCTAATTCTTTAAGNACTTCCCTTGCTGGATTACACATTTCCCTTTAGTTTCTTCTTTTCAAACCACCTAATTCTTTCTTTAGCTAATCTGCTTATTGTCATACTTTGCAGAAAGCAGAATGTAAAAGTAACCCTCATTCTAATTTTTTGCAGGCTTTCCCCCCAAGACTTGCAGACTCAGTGGACATGTATCACATAGGGCCATATCCATCTATTTTCCATCTCCAGAGTCAATTATTTTGCTTTTGATTGTTTGATAACTATTTAACGCCATTTTTGATACCAGTTTCTGTATTAGTTTGAGTAATGTCAACAGTTAAACACTAAAATTGCAAAATACAGTTGGGCAAATGGCACACATTGCAGAACACTCAAGTAAGACTCTGAAGCAGGTATTAGGCAGGGAAGTCTTCCTTCCCATCATAAGGTGCATACCTCTAATGGCCCCTCCTCAGTTTCTTCCCTTCATGTGATTGTTTGACCNGAGTTAGACAATGACGAAGGAGAGTATATAGGATTGCACATGGAAGTGTTTAATGTGGTAGGCAAAGATGTCACATATCATTTTCACTCACATTTGACAGGATGCTCCTTAATCATATGCTCAAAATCCTGTAAAGAAGGCTGGAAAACGCAGAGTGTCTGTAAGCCCAAGGAAGAAAGAAAATGAGTTTGATGAAAAGCTCATCTGTCTCCACTGCAGTTATGTGTTTTTAAGCATACAGAAAATACCAGACAATAGATGAAAGTGTCAGAAATAGAGATGGACTAGCTGAGCCTGGAATGTGGCTGAGAAAATGGTTGTTGAAAGTTATCAGTCAAGGAATGGATCAGGAGAGTCCCCAAATATGATACATGTGAGTAGAATATGCCAAGGTGAACACAGGAATTGTGGAGTTGTTTTTAGAGAGAAAAATATGTTCAGGGGCAAAAATGACTATACCCTGTTTGTGGGGTAGTGAAAGGATTTTCTGGCTATTAATAGGTTTATTTTAGAGAGGAAAAAAGTTGAAGATGACTAGGAAAGCTGGGCTGGAATAGAAAGAGACCTGTTAATGCTAATAANTCATTCAGTGCTATTTGAATGGTATTGGCTGGTTCAATTATTGTTTACTATAATTTTTTTCTCCTTTAGTCTGCTGCCTCTATTTTAGCAGCTTGTGTTTTCATTTAGATAGAAGGGAATTCTAGGTGAGGAAAAGATACACAGACTCTGAGAGGAGCCAGATTTTGAGTGGACTCTTACACATTCATCATGTTCACCCAATGCTAGTAGCTGATTTCAGGGTTTCTGCTAATGTGTGCATAGTGGATGGTAGCCTGAGTGCTGATTACTGCAGAGGTATTACTATGTACAAGCTAGTTAAAACATATTATCCAGCTTGAGATGATTGGAAATCTAAGGTAGGTCATACAAAACTGTGCACATACATACAAAGATGAGCAGCCAGAGAAGGAATTCTGCTGCCTTCCTCCATCATGACCTCCCTTTTGAGATAGGATAGCTCAGTGAACCTGNAGTTTATCTTTTCAGCTAGGCTGATAGGCCAGCAAGTGCTGGGGTCCACCTGTCTCCTCCCCAGAAGGCTGGAGTTACAAGCATGCAGGGACATGCCTGTGGCTTTCCTGAGGCTGCTGAAAGTTTTAATTCAGTTTCTCATGCTTGCAGAACGAGCAGGTTTATCCACTGGAGCCATCTACACATTGCTGTTTTATGTTATTTTGAGACAGGATCTCTATCTGTAGTCCAAGATGACTTAAAAATCACTATGTAGCCCAGGCTGACCTTGAAGTTATGGCAACCTGCCTTCCTGAGCCTCATGAGTGCTAGAATTATAGGCAAGAGCCACCATTCCTGACTAGAAGAAATAGATGTTTTGGCTCTATTCCAAATGAAGACAAAATGGCCTACCAGGGATCAAACAACTTTTCCAAACCTCCATATCAGCTATGTAGGTATCAGAAAAGNTTCATTTTATATTTTGTGTATTTATTTATACTTTCAAAACTAGCACAATTCACAGTTTAGTAATAAACATATAAATATCCTGCCATATTTCTAGTATCGCAAGTGTAATTTCTAACATTTTACTTGTGACCTGTTTTTCAATGTGGTTATTTGCTCAAATAAATAATGTATTTACTACTAGAAGTGTAAGACACATGGTTGTAAGAGGCCAACAGTGAAGAAAACACATGAAATAAAGACTGCATTAGCTTCACACTTCAGATTTCGGTCTTCNACCTCCAGGGGGTCATACTTACGAATTACNCTCTTTTTGCTTCTTCTCAAGTTTATCTCAGCCCTCCCCTCTCCCAAATGACAGGCTCACTCCGCATCCCATGGCTCCTTCTGTGTCAGGACGTATCACACTCAGAAGGACGGATGTTTTTCCCACTGGTTGCAATTTAACTTTTGTGACTTTGAGTTGCATTTCTAGTTTTCTTTATTTATAAAATCACAATTTACATGGATAGATTTCCTCACATTTAGCCATCAATTTATTTTAGATTGAAACTATAATTAGACTCCGTGTTTGGAGTCCTTTAGAGCTCTTTGGTAAAGGTGATTCTTCACCATACCGTCTATGCTGTACCTCTCTGCTTCCTGGTTTCTTGTAATTGCATTCTCCTGCCTTATTTTTAATTTCAGGGTTGCACTCTAGAATCTCACAGTACTGTGCTGAGTCTCTTCCAATGTTAATCTCCTCCAGCAATTTTAAAAGAGNAAATTATTCTTATCGGGGACATAATTCTAGGCTTAAAAGTAATAGGAAAAGTAGATTTAGGGATATGAAAAACAAACATGCTTCTCCTACCATCTGGAATCAGAGTTATGAAAATAAGATTAACTCCAGATCTTTTTCAGATTGAAATCCACTCTAAAGCTATACATTATGCTTCCTTTGCCAGATTAAGAATGGGGCTTTCACAANAGTAATGGTGCATATATGGGAATAAAGATTAAAAAGCAGGTGTGATTGCTATATAAGTATCATGACAGAACATAAGCCCAAAGAAAAAAGAAACAGAAGTAACAGAGCAAGTCCTGAGTTAGCCANCCTCATTTCAGCAGCCTGGGGGTGAAGGAGGCCAAGCAGTGGAGGCTTGGATTACCTAAGCACAGGGAGGCATAGAGGTTTTGCAAGGTGTCTCCCATATTTCTTAAGAATGGGAATCCATTTGTATGTCCTGTCAATAAACATCAGTAATGAAAGAACAGAATGGATGTATTAATACCACTATTTGATTATATATCTATGTACGAGTGTTGAAGTATAGCCAGAAGTTTCTCCAGTCCTGCCCGGCTTTGCAGTTGAGGCAAATCTCTCCCACCCCTGTCCCTCAGCCACTTGGTCCCAAGTAAACACACAGAGGCTTATATTATTTACAAACTGTATGGCCCATGGGTCAGGCTTCTTGTTAGGTAGCTCTTACAACTTAACTCAACCCAATTCTATTAATCTATATGTTGCCATTTGGCTGTGGCATTACCACTCTGCTGGCATCTTGTTGCTCCTTAGGTGATGGGCTGGCGTCTCCCTATTCTCCTTTCTCCTCCTCTCTCTCCAGNTGGAATGTATTGCCTAACTTTTTNCTTCCTCNTCATTGGCCAAANAGCTTTATTTATCAACTAACCAGAGCAACACAATATTCACAGCATACAGAAAAACATCCCANAGCATTGAAGTAGGTAAAAAAANTTTTTGTGAAATTCTCAGGGTTGGTGAAATAGAAAATTAANAGATATTTNATGCCCCATCCCAAATACTCTATGTAAGGGCAAAATTGATATTTTAAAAAAATTGTATTTTTTTCCTTCTCTTTCTTTTTGGAGACAAGATCTCTATAGCTCAAGCTGTCCTTGAACCTGCTATGTGGCCAAGGATATTCTTATTCTTCAATGCCTGATCTTCCTGCCTTGTCTAGTTGGGGTTTGGGGTTACAATTGCTGTGATAAAACACCATGACCAAAATCAATTTGTGGACGAAATGGTTTATTTATTTATTTTTATTTTTTTGGTTTTTCGAGACAGGGTTTCTCTGTGTAGCTTTGGCGCCATTACTGGAACTCACTCGATAGCCCAGGCTGGCCTCGAACTCACAGAGATCCGCCTGCCTCTGCCTCCCTCTGCCTCCCGAGTGCTGGGATTAAAGGCGNGCGCCACCACCGCCCGGCTTGAAATGGTTTATTTCACTCACAGTTACATACAACAATTCATCATCAAAAGCAGCAAGGGCAGGAACACAAGCAGGGCAGGAGCTGATGCAGAGGCCGTGGAGGGTGCTGCTTATAGATTTGCTCTCCTGGATTGCTCAGCCTGCTTGCTTATAGAACTCAGGCACCACCCACAATGGGCTGGNCCCTCCACCAATAATCACTTATTAGGAAATTGTCCTACGGACTTGCCTACAGCTCCATGTTAGGGTTCCTTCCTCTTAGATGACTTTAGTTTGTGTCAAGTTGACATAAAACTACTTAGCACATGCCTTCATAATCTCTCAAAAGCTGAGATTATAGCAGGCAACACGCCCAGTTTCCGGGACTTNAATCCAGGGATGTGCGTGTGAAGGAAGCAGTCTTACACTGTTTGATCTACCAAATACTTATTTTATTGCTAACTTTTGCAAAACTGTGAAGTCACAGTACGACATCAGAACTGATATCATGGCTTCTAATGGTAAGTTCTGACTTACTATTCAGAGGGTTATCAATTAATATAAACTTNATCATAGATGCTCCTTTTAACATTAACTGTGATGTCTATTAGGAAGGATGAATGAAAATTAATAAAATTTAATTGAAGCAAATGTGGACACAACTTAAGTATAAGTAAGAGTTCTGGTATATAATATGCTTGAAGTTCAAATAAATACATTTGATATCTACTATATATATATAATTTATACTAATTTGAATGAATAAATTTGCTCAATCTTTTAATATAATTAATATTTTATTGGTATACATTAACATTAAAAATATTGTTTTACATGAGATTTTCATTATTGAATTATTACTCTTTAGGAATATACATATTCATATATATATATATATATATACATCCATTTAGGAATATATGTATGGGAGTATATATATTCAATATATATTGAATACATTCACATATATTTTACACAGACACACACACATACACAGACACACACACACACACACACACACACACACACACACACACCTTTGTTTGGAATAGTGTCCCATAAAACTCTAGATCACATAGGCTTTCAACTTTAATGGTTTGTTTTTCTTTACATGACCTTTTCCACATGGGTTAATCATGTCAGTCTTTTCATTTCACACATGCCTACAGTACTCTCTATAGCATTGTGTGCCTTGTTTCCTTATTACATCTATCTTAACCTTTGATATAAGTTACCTTATAAAAGTCCCCAGGTTTAACATACTTTTCCTTACTGCTGTGGGATGTTTAACCTTTGTATCAGTTGCCCAGGATTGTCATAACAAAGATCTATAAAATGAATGGTTTAACATCATCAAATATGAATTTTCATCATTCTGGAATCTGGAAGACCAAGATCAAGACACCATTAGGATTGGTTTTTTCAGAGCATTTCTCTTTGGCTTGTAAATAGCCACCTTCTCCCTGTGTCTTTCTGGCACTCTGTGATGTCTGTGCCACTACCCTCTTAGAAGGTCATGATGGACTGTGGTATCCCCTTAGAAGGTCATGATGGACTGTGGTATCCCCTTAGAAGGTCATGATGGACTGTGGCCTACTCTGAGGAAGTTGCTTTTACTTAATTTCCTAGGGAAAGGTCATGTCTTGGCATGCAAATTTGTATTCTGAGGTCCTAGGGGCTGAGACTTCAACATGTGGATTTTGAGGTCACAAGTCAGCCCACGGAAACCTTTCCATGTATCAGCTGCAATTTGTTAGTTACCTGTTACAAAACAGACAAAGAAGCCCACACCAAAACACCAAGCCAAACCAAACCAAAACACTTGGTGTTTTGTTATAATTAATTTTACCAAAAATGTTACTAAAATATTTTCTGGTTAGATGTAAGTTTATACCATATCCATTGTAAGAGAGTGATGTATTTCTGTCTCCTTTCAGTTCTGAAAATCTGTAGTTTCTCTATTGTTCTGAGAAATTCTTTCCACCTAAATCTCTGTCAGAATTGACAAACTGTTTTTCTGCTGTTAATTTATGATAATGTAAATTTGGAAAATTACATTTGAAAAAGATGATTATAGCAATTAACCTTTTGTGATTTTTTTAATAAAGTATATTAATCATTATTTATGCATTATCACAGGAAGATATTTAATAACCTATTTATTTTCTCATATAGTTGGATAAATGTTTATTTATAGCAATTTGTTGCATATTTTCATGTACTGAAAATTACCTGACATACTTTATAAGGATTGCAAATTTAAAGGGAAAAATAATGAGAAAGTATTTATAAGACATTTAATGTTAACTTGAAAGTATTTTTTTCTAATTCTTTAATGATTTAAAAGGCATTTTAGGATCTTGGTCTCAATGGTACAGTTATGAATACAGTTTTTTATTTTTAATAAAAATATCAATTATTGTTTTCTGAATTCTTAAATATGTTACATATATATCATTTGATATTTAAAAGAAACATACAGATTGTGTATTTTTTTTTCCACTCTANCCATGATAAATCAAGGGCTCATTAAAAATTTAAGAAGATGCCAGGTGGTGGTGGCACATGACTTCAATCCCAACACTCGAGAGGCAGAGGCAGGCAGGTCTCTGTGAGTTTGAGGCCAGCCTGGTCTACAGATTGAATTCCAGGATAGCCAGGCTATTATACAGAGAAACTCTGTCTCAAAACAAAACAAAACAAAACAAAACAAAAATTTAAGAAGACAAAATTATTTAAACATCAAGCCAGCAAGTGACAGAACCAGGATACCCAGGACGCCATTTGTCTTCTGAGTTGGTCACCTTAACTGTTATGCTGACAAAAGAATTTCTGAGGACATTCAGATAAGCTGTGTGATGGCACAGAGAGATGCCGGGACTGTTGTGTGTGGTATTTGCAAGGTTCTCACAGTGTTAGAAGCTGTGACAGAGATATAATGACAATAAGAGATTCAGGTGCATATATATGTTCACTTCAAGTTTTTAGGAGACAAGTCACATTTCTGGTCCAGAGTGATTTTCTGTTGTGTACTTAAAATGATGAAGACTGGAGATACATTATTGTNTCTTAGTTACTCTTCCTGTTGTTGGGNTAAAAATATTCTAACAAAAGCGCCTAAAGGGAGAAAAGATAAATCCATTTAAAAGATAAATAATGAGAGAGAAACAAAGGAGGTGAGATCTTGAGGAGGCAGTCGGTTACATTGTATCTATAGTCAAGAAGTAGCTGGTTAGATTGTATCTGCAGTCAGAAAGTGGCTGGTTACATTGTAACTGCAGTCAGGAAGCAGTTGGTTACATTGTAACTGCAGTCAAGAGGCAAGGAGTGAGATGCTTGTGCTCTTCTCTCTTTCCCTTTTTATCTTTTTTGGTCTGGGACCAAAGCCTGTGGAATGGTGTTGTCCACATTTAATACCCACTTCGATGAACCTAATAAAAAAGTCCCTTACTGACCTACACNGAGGCTAACCTCATCTAGATAATTTCCTACAGGTGCACCCAGAGCCTTGTCTGTGGGTAATATTAGATCCTGTCAAGTTGGCAATCACCATTAACCATCACATGGTTAGCAAACATTCTCAGTCTGCCTTTCCTTTTGTTACTTTTGAGAAATGGAGTGTCATCTAGCCTAGACTTTGCTATGTTACTGAGTCTGGCCTTGAACTCCTGATCCTCCTATCTCTACCTCCCTGGTTGAATAATGGGATGATGTGTATGTACCATTATACCTGGCTTACTATCTTAACTTTATTATCATGGATATTTGAGGTGAAAACCTTATAGACATATGACACAATCACCTTCATCTGAGAAATACTGAGAAAAATGAGTGTGGTGGTTTGAAAGAAAATGGCCCCCAAAGAGAGTGACACTATTAGGAGGTATGGTCTTGTTGGAGGAAGTGTGTCACTGTGGAGGCAGGCTTTGAGATCTCATAAATGCTCAAGCCATGCCCAGTGAGACAAACTACTTCCTATTGCCTGAGAGTCAAAATGTAGGACTCTCAGCTGCTTCTCCAGCACCACATCTGCCTGTACACCACCATGCCTCACCATGAGGATAATGGACTAAATCTCTGAAAATGTAAGCCACCCCAATTAAATGTTTTTCCTTTATAAGAGTTGCCATGGTCATGGTGTTTTTTTTTCACTATAATAGAAACCCTAACTAAGACAAGAGTTGGTATCAAGGACTGGAGTATTGCTGTGATAGGCCTGACCATGATTTTGTTTGGAGGAATGTGGACTTTGGGACTTTGGGTTAAGAAAGCAATGGAATGCTTTAAGCACTGCTTTGTGGGCCATAATGAAACATGAAAGCTTGGAAGCATGGAAGACAGTGGTGCTGATAGTGATTTGAATTGTCTGGAAGTGGATCAAGGACAGAAGAAAGCAGTTATAGATGCTCCCTCCATAACCTAAGAAAGCCACTGAGGCCAGGTATGTGTCAGGGGTGTACCTGAATGGAGACCTAGAGAGGCCATTGTGTGAAGCTGTAAAGTTGAAGCTTAGATTGTCTTGGAGACCCCAAGATGTTGGAGATGCCAGAGCCATGGGATACCTGCTGAGGAGAGCTGCCAACAANGAGTAGAACCAGCCCAAGAGACAGAAGTGTGTTGCAGTCAACAAAGCAATACCCTGGTCCCAGGTACTACCTTCTGTCTTAATAAGGGTTTCTATTGCTGTGAAGAGACACCATGATCNTGGCAACTCCCACAAGGAAAACATTTAATTGGGCTGTCTTGCTTACAGTTCAGAGGTTCAGTCCCATTATCATCATGGAAGGACATGGTGGCATGGAGGCGGACATGGTGCTAGAGAAGTAGCTGAGAGTCCTACATCTTGCAGACAATAGGGAGTAGTCTTGAGGTACTGAGCATGGCTTGGGCATATATGAACCTCAAAGCCCATCCCCACAGTAACTTTCTCCAACAAAGCCAACCTCATAATAGTGCCACTCCCTATGACCTTATGGGGGCCAATTCAAATACCACACATACATCCTTTAGAATTGTGGTAAAAATGTATAACATGGGGCCAGCAAGGTAACTGATTGGGTAAAACACTTGCCATACAATCCTGATGATGTGAATTCAATCCCAGATCCTATGGTACAAGGAAAGTATTGACTCTCTAAATTTATCCCCTGTCCTCCACATATGAGAAATGGTAAGCATGCACCCACACTCATATACATACACAGTATACAGATAAAAAAAACATAATAATAATAAAATAAAATCTAAAAAACTAACAGCAACAAATCACAAAATTTACCACCTTTTCCCATCAGTTTGAATTACAAATACTGGAGATGCGTTGGTTTATAAACAACAGAAATTTGTTCCTTTGGTTAGTGTGCTAGCATGGAGAAATACAGGTATGGACCCTATCTTGGTTATAGACTAACTTCTCATTGCATCCATTTGATGGAGAGCAAGAGAAGAAGAACATTTTCTCATGTGCCTTGTGGAGGTGCTGATCCAGTTCATAAGGCCTCGATCTTTGTGACCCAAATCATCTTCTAGTTGTCCCAATATTGCCTAGTACCATGGTACACTGTGGGGGGATGCTAAGGTTTCACCATAGGAGCTGGGGAANGGAGACAGAAATATTTATCCTGTAGCACCATCTTACCCATTTAAAATATTTTATAATCTTTTTGAGATTATAATATGATTTTGTCATTTTTCCCTTTCCTTGCTTCTCTCCAAACCTTCTTATTACCCTTTTTGCTATCTTTCAAATTCATGGTTTCCCTTCAATAATATTTAATTTCATATATTGTTACACCTAGCCTGTTCTACACTATGAGGAAGGAAAGAGACAACACTTACAGGTTTCAAAGATTTTATTAAATTACCAAATAAGTTGGCCACTGATTGATCAGGGCTGCAGGACAAGGACTCTGAAGCCTTTTTCCTCCTGATAGTCCCTAGCAGGGGCAGAAGTGGGGCTTATAAGCACAAAAATCACAAACTTTGTTGCCAAGTTACAGTTACAATTTTCACCAATCANGTTTTAGAGATTAGGGGCTTCCTTGAGTGGTCCATCATTGTCAACTGATAAACAATGCAAGCCTGTCAGTCCAATCAATCAGGTTCATTGTAGGTAACAGGATTAGTAGCTAGTTTGCTGTTTTTCTCTCTCCTTTGGTAGCGTGCAGAGTATCTTCTGGTACCCTAAAGATCTTCACTTCTGGTCTGTAGAAGTGAAGGCTCTAGGTAGATACCAGCTCAACTTTTCCATGTTCAGTGAGTTATGAAGATTTTGTCTTCAGCAATAGGGCTTTACTATTGCTGAAGACAATATATATCCTTGGAAATTCTCATTCAAACCACCACATTCTACTCCCTGCCCCAAAATGCATGTAGCCATATCATAATGCAAAGTGCATTTAGTCCAACTTCAAAAGCCCATAGTTTTTTGTGTCTCAACTCTGTTTAAAAGTNCAAAATCTCTTCTGAGACTCAAGGTTTATTTATTTAAGCCCCTATACAATCCAAATGGAAATTACCTATTTCCAACTTACAATGACACAGAATATACAATACCATTTGAAAAGGAGGGATGAGGACATGGTGATGAAATACTGGACCAGAGAAAGATGGGAACCCAGCAGGGGAAATCCAAATCCTGTAGCTCCATGTCTGTTGTCGAAGGCCTTAGATAACTCAATCATTCCAGCTTCCCTGTTACACTCCTGGCCTTAGTGGCTTTCCTTATCTGAGGAGGAAAAGTCTACAACCCTTTTACTCATGTATCCTTCCTGACTCTAAAGCCAGAACTACTTAAACCATACTGTCAAGGTTTGGCTACCAACTTGGGATGGGACCTGGTCTCAGTGAATCTCATTTGTGTAAGCTTTCCTTTGTTGAT
>LZPO01108874.1:2317-13249 GCA_001675575.1 Neotoma lepida
CCTAGCTTAGGAGAATGCTTTTAGCTTATAGATAAATTAAAATGTTTTGCAAAGTGGAAGGAAGAAAAAAAAATGAGGACGTAACACCAAAGACAAATCCCCCCATGTAGGAAAAAAAGCAGGAAAAAGAATGGACCTCACGATGTGCCTAGCTCTTTCGACTCACCTTCGTTGGATAATTTGGGTAATTTGCCTCAAGAACTTTGCTCGGCTCCATTTTCTCAGACAAATTTGCGGTTTCTGATCCTCCATTGTCACCACCCTACACTGTCAGAGAGCACTTAAAGAATATGTAATTTATCACTACATTTAAACTTAGCACGTTTTGCCAATAATAATTGTTTCTTGATTAATAATTAGGTTTTGATTTATACTTTTGTTTCCTTTATATAAAGTCAGTGAACCTCACAATCTGTCCAGATCCCCATATTAACCCGAAAAACGCTTGCAAATTCTGAGTTCAGTTATGGCCCTTTCCGATGGCNGCCACTAGGAGGCACTGCAGCCTGCTTTATGAGGGGGCTGAAATCTGGTGACGTGAAGAGTGTTGCACACAACCATGGCTCCAGTGTCATTCCCTATTTAATGGCTGTCAGTGAGGGGGAAAGACAACGTGGCGGGTAATTAAAACCAAATTGCAGGCAGGAGATGACTGCAGAAGAATGATATTGTCATTAATACTGATTTAACATGCACCTGGGTAAGGTGAGGGAGCGCGGCAAGGGAATTCACACTGAAGCCAGGGTTGCCTGATTTAAAGATGTAGTGTTTCCAGCTGAAGCATGTTTAAAAACTGAATAAAACCATCATATTATGACAGTAGAAATAAAACAGAAACAAATGTTCTGCATATGTCTGAGGAAAGAGGAAAAAAACCAACAACTTCCATTTCTTCCAGCTCTGTGGACTGAGTGTGTTTCTTGTCCTCTGAAGTTCAAAAGTATTTTTGCAGGCCGGGTTTCTGTCATCATTGGCTCGTCATGTGTGGGATTTTGATCTGTCCCTGGAGTTTTGTTTGCACTATGGAAAAGGGACATTGAAGCAAGCATCACTGTTTTGCACACACACAAACCGCGAATGTGTTACAAGAAAGGCATTCAATCCTATGAACATTTTAGGGTATTTACACGGTGTATTCACGTATTTTCCACTCATAATGAACACCCAATTGCCCTGGGGGTCTAGGGCCGAATCCTCAAAAAAGAAAAAAAGAATTCAGTCTTCTTTTCGTACAAGGCATTTCTTGAGGTGAGCCCTCAAACAGGGAACAGGCTCAGTTCCATTTCAATGTCCTTAGATTTACTTTTTAATTTTAAAATGATATTTNAAAATCTCCGAAAATAGTCGCTAATCAGAGGCTCAATAAAGCATTTAATTTAAGACACGTGGAGTGATCGGGTAGTTATTAGGATGCTTTGGACCATTTATTTCCATGGTGTGGCTCAGGTGAAAATGTACAACTGTCCCTCAGCAGAAGAAAAAGCCCAGTTGTTCAGGCCATACACAAATTAAAACCTCTCATTAAAGGGTTATGGGGCATTTCAGGCAGAAAGCGCACCAGAGTTAAACGTGTTTATGGAAGGGGATAAATGGTTATAGTTTAGCCTGCGCCTGGAAAGGCTGTGCGGACTGATAAATCTCCTTCCGCTTTCACCTTAAACGAAACACGTGCATTATGGAAGTGGCTATCCTTCTGCCCGGTGCCAAAAGAGATGAATCATTAGGGATGTCACAGAGATTTATAATCACACCATAAAGAAAGTAAATTCAAAGAGCATTCCTTCAGCAATAAAGAACATATTATAGAGAGAGAGCTCACTGGACAAGGTCAGATAGGAAAAATGATCAAATGGCATAGCTGCTGCATCTACACAATGAGACTTGTTTTAATATCCTAATCATGATTTTTTCCCACACTGCTTTGCTATTAACACTTTTAATGGGTTTCACATTGGCAGACCTTTTCTTTCTATATTTATTTGTTGGTTTGCTGTTTCATTCCTTCATTCTGAGCCATGATAATTAGATTGCAAAGCTGGTAATCACGCAAAGAGCAAGATAGCCTCATAATACTGCAAAAATTATATATATGTATATGTGTGTATACATATTATATATATGAATTATTATATATAGATACACACACACACACATATATGGGAACTGTCGCCCTTTTAAAGGACTATTCCTACACTGTTGCAAGATTAGATCCACTGTTGGTGGCTGGTTTTTAGAGGATAAAGTGAAAGATGCAGCCAAAAAGAACTTTATTTCACTTGCCCTTTAGAAAATGTCAAAGAAATTCTCCAATAAGGAGGCTTTCTGAAACTGGGACTCTCGCTGGATGGTGACCCAGCTCGGGCCAGGCGCTCTTTGACACCCCACCTCCAGGCAGGAGAAGCTGCCCTTTGGATGCCAGATGGAAATTCGTTTTCAAAGTCTGTCTGCACATCTGAACTGCAAACCTCTGCAAAGCCTATCTCCACGCGAGTCTGAATTATCTGGGATCAGTGGCTTTTATGAGTGAGGGAAAAGGCCCCCCTGGTCTCCGAGGAGAAATTTGGAGACAAGGAGTGTCCTTCCATTTCAAGCGATAGAGAGAGAGCAGAGCATCTGAAAGCCTGGTTGTTAAGGAGACTTGCTGACATGAGTGAGAGGGAGAATTGTTTGAAGGGATGGGATGCTTTGTGGTAATGAATACTGACTCAGGAACGGCTCTGGCCGACAGGTCCTCATGTTCTACGTGGTCTGCTCCAGGGCGCATGTGTTGGGGACATGCACCGTAACTACAGCTTGCCTTCCGATTTTCACCCCATTTACTTTGCGATGGAACCTGGCATTCACCGTCTTCTGAATGGTTTTCCCAGGTTGCCGGTGTAACAAATATAATTTTTCAGCAAGATGGCTGCTGCCACAAGCAGGCTCAGAAATGTCCATTTTAATTAAACATTTTACTTTCAATTACATTTCACAGTTTACACATGGTGACACAGGCTTTCATCACATGGGCTTGCAGGCAGCTATATTACTACTGTTTGCCTAGGCAGGGAAAGTTCTGTTAGNGGGAAATGACTCACATATGAAAAACCAAAGTTTTCTTTAACTTGATCTGTGTGAGGCTAATTTAAAAAGGGGAGAAGGAGGGAGAATAGGAGTNGGGGGGAGGAAAAAGAAAAGAATGGTAGTCCTATGTTCTGACTTCGGACCAGACTTGGGCATTCATTGCCAGAAGTCCTCACAGACCTAAAGCGAAAGTAGTGGATGATTGTCGTGTGAGTTCCTTGCAATTGTCAGCNAGGAAGATGCCATCAAACTCTGTGAACATTATCCTGCTAAAGTCAAAATATGTATATAATTTTAATTGAAGTCAGTCCCCTAAATATGCAGTGTATCCCCCAAGGTAAATCAGACAGGCTTGGTCCCTGTNCCCCAGAAGATAATAGCAGAAGGCCCATATTCACATGGATGAACATCTCTCAAAATGATCCGTGAACACATATTTCAAGAATCTTTTAGATGCTTCCAGATTAGGAAAATATCTGGAATACACCAAGAGAGGATGCTCACTCATGGCTTTCTCTGAAGCACAAACTAGAATAATTTGCCATTCTTGGAGGGAAGCAGGGAGATGTTTCTGGGTTCTCAGCACATGATTTAATTTATGAATAAAATTGGGGAATGGTGTGGCCCAGGACATCAGTTTTGTTTTGTTTTGTTTTTTTAAAGTGAGTCTGAGAGGGCGTTCCTGAAAAGGAATTAGTGTGCAAGTAGTAATTCATGATATTTAAAATTAAATATCATGGGCAATTATACCCCAAACAGACATCTGCATTGACGCCAAACTGAATTTGCCTTATGCCAATGTTCTCCAGTCTGATGCCCCTACAAATAGCTTCTGTGTCAACTTGATGGTTTAGGTAAATCTGGCAGGGAATTATGTACAGGTAAGGGGGGTTTAATCTGTGTCTTTTAGTTCCACAATTTAACACTTTATTGTTTTCATCAATCTTTATTACATGAATATTATGTGCATTTGTCCTCCTTCCCAGCTCCCTCCCTCTCACTTCCCTCTCTTCCTCTTCCCCTTCCTTCTCTTCTTCATCAGGGAGGGATATGTANGCATGCATTTAATTCTTAGAAGAATACTTTAAGGAAATATCTTCAAAGACTTTAGGTTTCTACAATCAGAGAAGCATGGATAAAACTTACCAGTGTAACCAGTGAGTGGGACTGGTGTTAAGATTCACACCTGACCTTCGACATAAAACAGGTTTTCAAAATTGACATTCACAACAACAAAGTAATTGTTTGCATTTTTTACAGTAATCCTTGGCACAGGCATGTAAGACAAGAGTTACTGTTTCCCAAATGAAAGAGCTGTAGTCTTTAGATGTGCCCTCACTCTTGAGGTGCCTGAATAGAGGTAAGATTTTACCTGACAGGTAGAGCCAGCAACTCCTCACATGGCCAGTAGAGTTATATGTGGAATGATGTGTTGTATGTGGAATGTAGAAGATGCCTCTCATTCAAAAAGTGAAGTGTACTCCTGCACTAATTCCAGAAGGGCAAAGTCTTACCAATTCAGTTAAATAAAAAGACTCCCTAAAAAAGCATCTGAGCCAACCAGACAAAGCATCGTCCTGAGAGTGTAGCACATACTTAGAAGATGGTCCCCTAGGTAAACCACGAAAAACACAGTGTGCACCCATCTAACATTGTGGGAAGACACTACAGGTCTGTGACTATGCTTAGAACGTGGAAAACATCTTTGGAAATGATTACCCAGTTTTGAAATTAACTCATCCATCAAAAGATGAACTTCTGGTAACCTAATAAATAGGTTTTCTCCTTATCATTATCATTATTAATGTCTTCATCGTTGTTATTGTACCATTCTGGTTGCTGAGTGATGGGTTGTGGTAACAGAAATCTAGGATCCAAGTGCTTTTCTATCATTTATCCACAGAGGACCTGGGCAAGTAAGCTGCTCCTTCAGTCTTTATTTCCTCCCCTATAATATTTTGATTACCATAGTAACTGCTCTGTGGAGCTATACAAGGATTAAATAAGTGGATGCATATAAAGTACTGCACCCAGGCCTTAGCAAGCAGTTAACACTCAATAAAGGTCAGCTAATTGTTATTCTTACACAGAAGCAAAGCAACATTGCAGCTGCTAAGGCCATGCACGTATTGTAGACCTGCTGATTTATGAACCAACAGTTATGAAACTAGACTATGCACCAGCTCCAAAGTTTGTCATGAGAAAGCTTTCAATTGAAAATTTTGAGTTAATTAAATACTGTTCTTGATCTTGCCTCAGACTGCTGATGTTATTATCCAGGCTAAGGATTGCAATCAATATCCAATTTACATCTTTATAGCTTTGTAAAAGTATGATGGGAAGTCCTTCTCCAAGATATTTTCTAGTTTGCCAGTTACTTTGATGACTAGTAATGCTATAAATATTTGTGGTCATGCCATTGAAATGAGAAATCCAGGAACTGAATTTCCACGTGGTCTGGTAACTTTTTACAAATTTCCCAAAGAGGTTTCAGCAGTTCCTAGGCCATTCAACATTTTCATAAGATATGCATGAAAGTCCATATTTTCTCCATATTCTCATCAACACTTGCTACTGGCTAATTTTTTAATAAAAATATTTTGAAGGGCATACAGTGGTGTCGTATTGTGTTTATAACCGTATTTCCTTAATAATGACTAATGATGATAAATATCATTGCATGATCTTTTGGATCTCTGGTGAAATATTTATTGCTAAGTTACTATTAGACTTTATTTCATTTTTATATCGTGAAGGACCTTTATATGTTTTAGAACAATTTTTAAAAATCAGACATAATTTTAAAATAGTTTTTGCTAAGATATGGATATACCTCCTTTTTGTATACTCTTTGTTGTCTTTTCTGAAGTAGAAAATCTGTATTTTAACAAACTAGTCTATGTCTCAGAAACGTGTATAATTGAACAGGAAGTGTTTTCTCACAAGTTTTTAATCCAAAACTTTTATTTCTCAACACTTTAAGCCCATAGTCCATTTTGAGCTGGGTGTTGTGAGTTAATTGTGAAATTTATTGTCTACATGCAGTGTTTACTTCTCTTTGCATCATCTATTAAAAAGGCAATCCTTTTTTTTAATTGAAATATCTTGACATTTTGTTGAAAAGGATATCAATTGACCCTAAGTGTAAACATTTGTTTTAAGAATGTCCCATCTGTTCTATTCATCTAAATCCGTGTGCTCGATCAACCTTGCTGATTAATCTGGATTTATAGCAATCTTTCTGTAAGGTAATCAGAATCCTACAGTGGTGTGCTAGGGACTAAGACCATGATGAAATTTCATGCTTTTGCTATGTTACTTGGCAATAGTGATATTGGACATGCAGTTAAGACCATGAATCTGTTGGCTTGATCAAAAAGCAAACCCATCCATATCAATGAATGGAGTCCACATTTGTGCTTATGTCAGTCAAAAATTGAAAGCGGAATGGAACTTCCTAATACTATAAAAGCATCTATAAAAATCTCTCAAGCTTAATGGTTTAATACTGAATCTGTTCCCTATAAAAATTAGAGGCACAGCAAGGATGTGCACTCTTAGCACATCTCCTTTATACAGCTGCACAACTTTAGGTGACAAAGATTATGGACTTTGGGGTCTTCCCTTATCCTCACCCTATATAGCAGTAAAGATAGCCAAGACTGTGTTTGATGAATCAACTAAACTAAGTCCCAAACTAATAGAACCCCTGATCCCTCTTGCTCATGTACCACGAGGATTGCTTCTTCAATGAGAATGGTGCTGAGTCTGTGGTTCAACAATCATTCTAGGTGGCATCAGGCCATTTTCACTATTACAGAGACTTGCACATCCTTCAGGTCTGTCCTACTCTTTCAGAACATCCAGACCCAAGGAATTGGGATACATACAGCTCCAGGTAAGAACCTCGGACTCAAACTGCCTTTATCTAAAAGCTTATAAAGCATAAATGCTTTCTGTGTTACCATGTGATACTGGGGATTTCTGAATGCTAAATGTTTCATTTATTTTTGTTGTTGCAGTTCACATTTATTCACCACTGTATTTGATTTGGAATAGAAGAAGTGGATGACTTCCTACTCGCCTATAGTAAGAACACTAATTAGAAAAATATATGTTATTAATTTAAATTATGAAATATCGGGGCATGTTAAAAATAAAAGAATTAGGGTATTTAGCAAGGAAACTAAGGGAATATGTCTTAAATTTAGTATCTTTATAAATATAAATGCTAAAACATCTTTGCAAAACTTAAAGGTAATGTGNTAAATTGAAAATAAGATGATTTTGTGGAAAATATTGGGGTAAAAGGGAGAAGATAAAAATCCAAGAGTTAAATAAAATTGTCCAAACCAACTAGAGTACAAACCTCATAGTTAAAGAGTATAAAATAATATTGAATAAGTTAAAATCAACAGCTTTTATGGAAAAAACTGTAACCTTATAAATGTTTAAATAATTTAAAAATTTCTATGTAGAAATATAGTGGACATTAAGCCTATACCTGCAAATTCAATACAAAAAATCAGGGCTAGTATATCAAAAGGTACATTCGAACCAAACTACATACAGACTTTAAGTTTATAATATTGACTGTATTAGTTATTATGAAATATTTTATATGGAGCTGGGTGGTGGTGGCGCACGCCTTTAATCCCAGCACTTCGAAGCAGAGGCAGGTGGATCTCTATGAGTTTGAGGCCAGCCTGGTCTACAGAGTGAGTTCCAGTACAGCCAGAGCTACATAAGGAAACCCTGTCTCAAAAACAATACATATATATAAATCCATTTTATTCACATATATATATATACATATATATATATATGTGCACATAAGTGCAGAAACACATGAAAGCTAAAAGAAGGATTCAGATCCCCTGGAGCTGGGGATTCAGTCTATTGTNCACATATATATATATATATATATACATATATATATATATATGAATGGGTTAATGATGTAACTAGAGAACTCAGGAAGTACCTGGAAGAGGCACATAAAATTAAAAGGGCAATTTTAGTTAAGGAAATAAAGAAATGATAACCTAACTCAATAATATTAAATACTTAATTCAAAACTGAGTTCACACAAAAGCAATGCCCTACAAGCCTTACCATTTCAATATAATTACCATTAGAATCTAATACAAAACTTTCATTATAATGGCAAAATTCTAAATGTTTTAAGTGAACAAAGAATGAAGATATACACCAGTATATCAGAGAAGAGGAAAAAATGTATACTTGCAGTAACTGATTTCAGAGTGTACCATGTTATCAAATTATCATTTCTAAATGGTGGTTATATCATAGAGGTGTGTGTGTGTTTGTGTGTGTATGTGTGTGTGTGTTCAGGTATATGAAGGTCAGAAGTGAACCTAGATGTCATTCTTCAGAAGTTATCTACATTACTTTGTGAGATAAATTTTCTCACTATAAATTGGGGGATTATCAATTGACCCAGGAAGGCTGTCCATCAAGCTCCAGGGACCCCTATGTCTCTGCTTCCCATGACCAGGCATANAGATTTATGCCACCACATTCAACATTTTCTGCNTATTTTGGGAAGCAAACTGAAGTCCTCATGCTTGAGTAAAAGCACACCACACCAAGCCTTTNACTGACTGAACTGTCTTCTCAGTCACAGAAGGAGACATTTAAAAATGTCTTNAAAATAAAACAATCATATATGTAAATCTAATGCACAATAAAAATGGTAGAGGCTAGAGAGATAGTTCAGCCATGAAGACTGCTCATGTTGAGTACCCCACAACTGCCTATCTTATGGTGATCATAAATCCCATAAATTTAATAATCAAGCTAACCATCACAAGTCTACCCTGGTCTACTTGACACACAAATGTATCATTTTAAACATAATCTTCCCTATATTTCTCTCATAGTCTTATGGTCATCTCATAATATAAAAGCATTTAGGCCAATTTCAAAAGTCCNCATAATTTTTAAAAGCCTTCTAATTGTTCAAAAGTTCAAAGTACAAGGAGTCTTCTGAAATTCAAAACANTCTCTTAAGTGTGAGATCCTATTTTAGAAATTTTTAAAATCCTATTTTTACTCTCATTTTAAGAGGGAGAAACAGGTTATAACAAAGAATTTGACTGAGGAAAACTGAGACACAAAATCCTACAGCTCCATGTTNGTCCTCTGTGGCTCTTGGTGGACTCTCCAAAGTGCTTAGTTAGCTCTGTCTATTGTTTGTTGCTTGTAATACACATAGACCCTCTGTGAGCCAGCACCATTACATGTGTGCACCTTCCTCAACATATGCCTCATGGTCACAACATCTCTAGCATCCTGTAGCATCCTTTGCAATTAAGATTTTACCTTCACACATTCAACGGTCTCTCAATGGCCTCTGATTCTGTCAAACATTGTCTTGCCTTAGTGGAATCTCTGAATTGTAGTGCAAGACTTCATGACACCTTTAATCTTACATATTTCATGCTTGAAAAACCAGTAATGTGTGGAAAATACTGCAAAGGTCTGTTACCAACTAGGGGTGGAGCATGTCCCATGGTACCATCATAGCATTGACATTTTTTAGCTGACCTGGTGAAACATTTCCCTGGGTGGATTATTTGAGCAATAAATACCTTTAAAGATAATTTTAGTTTATAGTCTCTCCTTCATATTAATTTTCATTTTCACAAGATGAAGTCTTTGATAAGTAGGTTCTTACCCTCCCTTGCACAGAGCATTAGGTTTGTCTTTAATGGTAGTAATCTCTTTAGCAATTGCAGCTGTTTTTGATACTGCCTTGTGATAGTAACCTCTACTCTTTTATCTACAAAACTTTACATTTTTTATGTCTTCCTGCTCCATTTTTGCCTCTCCTCTCATTGTAGAACTAGATGAAACAGTAACCACACCATACTCTGGATGTTATCCTGTCTTAACATCTCCTTCTCTAAACAAATTTATCCATTACTCCTTAGTCAACCTCACTCAAGTTCTCAGGATACAGGCAGAATGCATCCAGATTCTCTGCCANAACATAACCCAAATAGACCCAAGTCAACTTTCTGATAGACTCCTTGCTCTCTGAAACCTTGTGGGCTCCACTGTCAGCATTACTTTGACATCCTGGTATTCAAAATTCCTGCAAGGAAGGCACATTAAGCTCTGCTTACATTAGTCAAGGGATTTTTGAGTTCGTCATTCTAAATTCTTCCATATTTTCCCACAAACTGTTTGGCCTGGGAATTGTACAGTTTGGCTTTTCACAATAACCACCTCATTANTGATAACCATGCTCTGTATTAGTTGCAGTTTCATGATTCTGACAAAAGAAACATGAAAAGAGAAATTTATTTTGGTTTTCAGTTTGAGGGTACAGCTCATGATAGTTTGAGAAACAAGGCAGGAACAGAAAATAGCTATTCATATTGCAACTCTGGCCAAGAATCAAAAAAAGTGACACTCATCTTGATTTTATTTAGTCGTTCAGTGTAGACTCTCCTCCTATGGAATGATACCACCCACGTATAAGTTGGAACTTCCCACATCAAATAATGTAATAAAGAAACCCCTTCATAGCCATGCCCATTGGGTTGTTTCTATGATGATTCTACATGCTATCAAGTTGAAAATCAAGTTTAACCATGGCAGTATTTTTGAGTCAATGCATGGTAGGAACATTTTAAAAACCACACACTCTTAACCAGTCATCATAGAACTAGAATCAAAAAATCATGGTAAAATACTTNTAAATTAAACAGTAACTATAAATAAAGAGTAAGCAAAATTGCATTTATTCTGGGGATGCAAGGTTTGTTAAATGCTTAACATTTAGCAACTTTCTAATAAAATTGATCTAAACAAGAAGTAAAAGAAATTATATTATATAGT
>LZPO01108877.1:0-10644 GCA_001675575.1 Neotoma lepida
TTTTTTTTTTTGAAATAATGAGCAATGGAAATGTGGTTGAGTATATTGTTACATGATGCCCTGGGAAGCTCCAAGGTCACAGGATAGCAAAACAAGACTTTTCAGTTGAATATATTCCCATTGTAGAATATTATTTTAAGATGCATTACATTTGTTAATGCTGCAGAACATTTGTTTAATGATGCAAAGATGTCTGGCATTCTTTTATGTTGCATTTGTTCAACTCTGTGAAGCTATGTTACTTTGCCCATCTAAAACACCTGATGGTCTAATAAAGAGCTGAATGGTCAATAGTGAGGCAGGTGAAAGGATAGGCAGGGCTAGCAGGCAGAGAGAACAAATAAAAGGAGAAATCCAGAAGAGAAAAAAAAGGGAACTAGAGAACAGGAGAGGAGGATGTTAGGGGCCAGGCACCCAGCCACACAGCCAACCATGGAGTAAGAGTGAAAGTAAGATATACAGAAGTAAGAAAGGGAAAAAGCCCAGGGGCAAAAGGTAGATGAGGATAATCTAAGTTAAAAAAAAGCTGGCTAGAAATAAGCCAAGCCAAGGCCAGGCATTCATAATTAAGAATAAGCATACATGTGTGATTTATTTGAGAGCTGGGTGNCTTTTACAGAGCCAAAGAGTAAAAAAAAACCCAAACCAACAACACCTTCCATCCTTGGTGGTATTGGGAGAAGGGATCATGGGAAAGGTAGAAGGTACTTTCACATCTGTAAAATTTGAAAATCTATCTTGAGTGTAAAGAATCTTGGTTTATTTTTTTTGTTCTTGTTCTTTGACTCTTTACACTTTGGAGGGGGCCACCACCCAGCTCGCAAATAAATCAGAGATGGACACCTATTGTTACCTATGAATGCCCAGCCCTAGCTTGGCTTGGTTCTTGCCAGCCTTTCCCAACTTAAATTATCCCATCTACCGTTTGCCTCTGGGCTTTCTCCTTCTCTTACTTCTNTATACCTTACTTTCACTCTTACTCTGTGGCTGGCTGTGTGGCTAGGTGGCTNGCCCCTAATGTCCCCCTCTCCTTGTTTTTGCTCCTTCTTTCTTATTCCTCACTCCCCTCTTCAAAGAACCTTTTGATAGGTCAAGGCTGAACTACAACACTGAACCCTGACAGTAATATTTTTATTAAGTTTCTCAGTGTTTCCTATAATATATTTTGATCACATTCAATCACCTTCCGGAATTCCTCCCAGATTCACCTCTGGTCTCTCTCTCTTGTTTTGTTCAAACCCCTCTTGTCAAATTTGTGTTGCCCAATTACTCTGGGGTGTGTGGCCTGCCCTGGGATGTGGTCAACCACACAAAAGCCACATCATTTAAAAAGAAAACTGATTCTTCCTCTCCCAGCAGCTCTCACATGCCAACAGATCCATGACTGGAGGTGCAACATCATGCCTACCTACACATTTCACAGCAAGATTTTGTCTGGCTTGACCTTGCACAGATCTTGTGTTTGTTGTCACAGCCACTGTTGGTTCACACATGCAATTACACTATTTTGTCCAAAAAATGATTTTTCTTTGAAGTTATCTACCGTCAACAGCTCTTAAAATCTTTTTACACATTTTTTCACAAAAAACCCTTACTCTTTGGGTAAGGGGTGTGTTATAGATATCCCATTTATGGCTGAGCACTCTGCAGTGTCTTATTCTTTGTACATTGACTACTTATAGGTCTCTGAAATTTTGTCATCTTCTGAAAGAAGTATCTCTGATGAGACTTGAGAGTATAGCACCCCAGAGAGGGTATAGCAATAAATTATTAGGGGTTATTTTAATATTAAGTTTATTTAGCAAAATTATAGTAGTATGTGGTTATATATTGTGTCCCCCAAAATATTGTGTACCCTAATAAAACTTATCAGAGAACAGAACAGCCACTAGATTAGACATAGAAGCCAGAAAAATGGTGGTACACATGCCTTTAATCCTAGCATTCCAGAGCCAGAGATCCATCTGGATCTCTGTGAGTTCAAGGCCACACTGGAAACAGCCAGGCATGATGGCACACACCTTTAATACCAGCACTTGAGGTCTCATGTCTTTGCTTGAGAAAGACACATGCCTTTAACCCCAAGAAGAAATGGCAGGAAGCAGAAAGGTATATAAGGTGTGAGAACCAGAGTCTTTTTAAGCTTTTAGGCTTTTAGCAGCAGTTCAGCTGAGATCCATTCGGGTGAGGACTCAGAAGCTTGTAGTCTGAGGAAACAAGACTAACTGAGGGGTTGGCGAGGTGAAGTTGGACATGGCTTGTTCTGCTTCTCTGACCTTTCAGAATTTGCCCCAATATCTGGCTCTGAGTTTTTAATTAATAAGACTGTTTAGAAATTTGTGTTAGAGTAGTATGATCAGTTCTTATTTCCATTTACAATGCCAGGTATGGGTTCTTCTCATGGGGTGGGCCTTAAATCCAATCAGAAAATGGTTGGTTAATCCTANAATATCTGTGTACTATCTCACTAGTGTGACTATCTTGCCAGATCAGTGATTACTATAGTTCACAAGGTTCACAGATGGATAAGACTTGTGATGACCTTTCTCCTCAAATTATTTCACAAAATAGAAAACAAAAGGACAAATTTCCAAATGATTTTTATGAAGTCAGTATGATGCTGATGCCAAAACCTGACAGAGATCCAACAAAAAAAGAAAGAAAGAAAGAAAGAAAGAAAGAAAGAAAGAAAGAAAGAAAGAAAGGAAGGAAGGAAGGAAGGAAGGAAGGAAGGAAGGAAGGAAGGAAGGAAGGAAGAGAAGAAAGCAAAAAGAAAAAGAAAGAAAATTATACTCCAATCTCACTGGTACTCATAGATTCAGAATTTCTCAATAAAATTCTTGCAAAATTAATTCAAGAACACCTAAAAAAAGAATATCTACTATGATCAAGTCATCTTCATCTCTGAGATACAAAGATGGTCACTATTTTTAAATCAGTAAATGTAATGCACTACATAAACAGACTCAAAGACAGAAACCACTTGATTATCTCATTAGATGCAGAAAAGGCCATTAACAAAATCCAATATATCTTTATGATAAATTCTTGTAGAATCTATGGATAAAAGGTAATATGCCAACCTAATAATGGCAATATACAACAAGCTTATGGCCAACATCGTACAAAATGAAGAAAAAGAATTTTCAGTAGAACTAGGAGTAGAACAAGATGTGCACTCTCCTCCTTCCTGTTCAATAGAGTACTTGAAGTCTTAGGCATAGAAATAATACAAGTGAAGGAAATAAAGGGGATCCAAATAGGAGAGGAAAAAGTCAAAATATTCTTTATTTGCTGATGATATGAATCTATACATAAAAGACCTTGAAGAATCCACTAGAAACCTCATGTAGCTTATAAATACATTGATCAAAGTAGCAGGATACAAAATAAACAGAAACATCAGTGACATTTCTATATATAAACAACAAATACAATGAGAAAGTAATCAGGAAAACAATTACAGTCACAATATCTTCAAAAAAAAAAAAAAACCTTGGAATAAAGCTAAGTAGGGAAGTAAAAGACTTGTTTGATAAATAGTTTAAGGCTTTGAAGCAACAAATTAAAGATACTAGAAAATGGAAAGACCTGCCATACTCATGAATTGGTACAATTAATAATGTGAAATTTGCCAATCTACTCCAAAGAATCTGCAGATTAAATGTAATCCTCATCAAAATTCCAACACAATTCTTCACAGAAATTGAAAAGAAAACCTTATATTTCATATGAAAACAGAAAACCCAGAAGAGAAAAAAACAAAAACAAAAACCTGAATAATAAAAGAACCACTTGAGGTACCATTTGGTTTTGTGAGGTAGGCTCTCTGGCCCGGAGTTTGCCAAAAAGGCAAGAGTTAGTAGACAACAAACCATAGATAATCTCCTGTCTCTGCCTCCACACTGCTGGGATTATAAACTCACACCGTGTTGCTCAGTTCTTGGATGGAGCTCAGTTTTCCAAACTGCATGATAAGCACTTTGCCAACTGAACTGTCTCCCTAATTTCTGTTTATTCTTTTGAGAAAGCTTTACATCTAGATACTAATTCCCTATCAGATATGGAGCTACACAGGTTTTTTTTTTTGTTTGTTTGTTTATTTAACTTGATGCAATCTAGTTGTCAAGTCTTGCTAATTATTAAAGTCCCATTCAGAAAGTCACTAGGAAAGCTTACAGAGGTTAGGTATATTTCAAAATATAGATTTGAGTAAAAGAACATGATTAATGTTTAAGTCAACAACATACAAAATATTTACCAATATGCTGTAGACATCAAGTAATTATAAATAGATACTGACCAATCAGAATGATGGAAACTGCAGACAATGAGGACTGCCATTCTCACTGGCAAGACTTCTGTCAGCTTGATTCAAAAGGTACCACTACCACACCAAAGTAATACACAATTCAATGAATGTTACTGAGCAAAAGAGAATTTAGAGATTTTGATTAATTATAAGAATTAAATTGCATCCAAGTAACTCAGTAACTCTCCCAGATTGCACACAGAGGGAATGAGTTAGGATTACATTTACATTTTGAATTAAATCTGGTATTGTTCTACTGTGATAATGTGTCACCTAAATTTAAATTTGAAAGTTTGTAAAATATTGCTTTTATTTCCTAATTTCAGAAATGTGCATCTATACATGTGTAATTGTATACATTTTATTGAAATGTGTTAAGTAGAAAGGATTTCCAAATTTATTAAAATCACCAGAGAAATGGATATTACTAAAAGTAAGTGGTTGTTGTCTGTAATGATAAAATTATTTATGAGGGAAATATATATCATCAAATTATTTCTTGTTTCACATCATGACTTCAAAGTTTCATTGATTTCTTTATTTGTGGTGTGCAAACCAAGTTTAAATCTTAGTTAAAAATAACCTAGTTTAAAAATGACTGCCTTTCTTGAGCAGCATTCCTTTATATTTAAGCTTTGGCATGAATGCCTCAGAAGCAGTNGACTTTGGCCTTTTATTTCATCAGGAAAAGAAGAGTAAACATGAATCTTTAGGGTTTCATTAAAGAAATTGAAGATGCACTGCAGATTTGCCATTAAAGTTCAATAAGAGTTTAACTCTAGCTTCTCTTTGAAACAAGGAGCCTTCAGCTACAGTACTTTGAGAAGTCCAGCTAAATCACATCAACTTGTCGACAATTAAATTTCTGTTAACTAAATAGACATTTTCAAGAACAAATGAAAGTTAACTAGTGTTTTTAACCACTGTTTCAAAACCAGCAATTGGTATAATATCAATTGATGGATATTTCCTTGAACATGGTACTATATAATTTATACATAAATAAAAGTGAAAATGAGAACTAATAGAGGTATTTTGTCAGAGAGCATACAAAATAAGAACTGAGTACATCATATTAGACTAAAAGTAGCTGTTACCTACAGAATAAGCTGGTAGCAGATTTTTTTTTCTTCCTTATAAATCAGCCTAGCTTTACAGTAGAGGAAAGTTGTTATGGAATGGATATAAATAATGAGGGACCAGAAATAAAAGCTGCTAAATATCTTCCAGCACAGAAATAAAGGATCTGTGCAGGCACAAGGGATTAAACCTAAAGCTACTGGAATTATGTGTATTAAATTCCTGAAACACTGCTGGCAGCTGTAGGTGCCTTCTCCTTAGTTTCACACTCTACTTTTCTTAGATGAGTGCAGTGAAACATGCATCTCTTCAGAAGAAAAAGAACACACACACCCCTAAACAAAAAACAAAAACAAACAAACAAAAAACTCCAGAAACCTGACTTACTCCTCTCCATCTCCAAGGGTGGTTAGCCCCTTCTTGTGGCCACCAGCATGCATTCCCTCCATCCCCCTGCTCATGTCTGACAGGACAATAGGGACAGCTGCAACAGTTAACAATAATGTGAGCTGGGATACAAACTCTGATCTGACCCTGGGTCACCTTTAAGGATGATGTCATGTCATCATGCTCCATCATATCTGGTTATTAATCCTCCTCTTCCGACTTGTCAAAGAGAGGCTACAGAGCTTTTATAAGCCAGAGCCAGCATTTTGGAAAAATGTGTTAGTGACACAGATGACATTGAAACCAAGACATTATAAAAATTAGTTTACAACAAAAATTGTTCTTTGTCAGGAGTCTGGGTCAGACAAAGATGATTCATCTGCACGCAGCCCGCTTGGTTGTGGCGGGTATTGCTCGCTTGATGCTAGGAAAGATTTTATTCAAATGGATTGTCAAGATGTTATTTTTGGATCTGGTCAGAACCTTAATGAAGTTGGATGTTAAGACATCTTTATGCTCTGTGTGATTTCCCCAGTACTAGAGCTTTAACTCTGGAATCAGCTATTCTCAATTACATTCTCACATACAAGTTTTCCAGAAAAATCCATGCCNTTTATTATGATTTTTATGAGTTTATGCATACAAATATGACACATACAAAATAGGCTAGAATTTATTAACATGAAACGTTTAATACAGGAAGAAGGGATATTACAAAGTTATATGTCATGAACATATTGAATGTGCCCAATTGCTTTTAAATGTCTAAAGTATAACCATTACATGCTATTGTAGGGATTATAAACTATATTGAAGTAATACATTCAAACATCCAAAAAATCAGAGTAAATAAAAATAATTCTGCTCATTGGCTCACAGTTAGGAAGGAATGGGAGTAATAACAGTAAAATAATAATGTGCAGGGCAAGACAAATGCATCCTGCAGCAGCCCGGGCTGATGCATTTTCTGATGCAAGGGAGGGAGCCGGAGGCTTCCAACTCATAAAAATGAATATTTGTCTGCCAAAGAAAGGCTGCACACGTCTTTTCCCCACTGTTGCCCTCCAGGGGCCTATTCTGACCTCGCTTTGTCCCTGTTGAGAGGCAGAAGAGAGAGTATGAATATGGCTTAGGACATTTAGCTCCAGGAGCCTGCCACGCTGGGAGTTCTTCAGCACCCGCCTCTCACGGGAGTAATTTAGCACCTGGATCACACTGACCTTGCTGAGTAAGGTCTGTGATGAACACCCTACCTGAGCCTTACCTTAGGGTTTTTTCTCATTAGGAGATGAAGTGAAGCATGATTTCAAGTTTATCATTTAACAAATGGGAAAACTGAGGACTGGATACATTCAGTGATAACTTATCTGATTTTTTTTTCCCCAAGAGTTTTCTTACTGAAACCTAAAGTCACAATTATCCACACTGGCAGCTCAGACCTGTTTTCTCAGGAACACAGGATAGATACAAGGATTCTAGGACAATGTCCTTATCCCTGGCTTTCTACCATGATATTTTTTTATTTCTGAGCTTGCATGTACCATATCACCTCAGGTCTCAGGAGATTGAGCAGTGGGTAAGATATGTCGACTGGCTGGGGTAGACAGATGTTGGGAAGAGGGAGGCAAGGCAGAGACAGAAAAAGCCTCTTTGTCAGTCCTTGTTAGGCACACTCAGAGCCTGTATGGCAGAAGATCAAGCTCATTACATGGGAACATTTTTTCTTATGGCAAAATGTATGAAAATCTTAAAGGTCAAGCTGTATGCTAGGAATTGTTGAGGAGCTTTGGAGCATTTGCTAACTGAATCATGAATTACAGTATATGTTAAAATGATTATATTTAAAAATAGGCCACATACACAGGGTTGAAAGTGACTTTGAAAATTCCCTTTATCCATGTGCAGGCATATGCCTATTCATCACAAAATTTTTAAACTAAAAAGTTTATTTTAGGATAGTTTCAGATTGCTTGGAGAATAGCAAAGTCAAGCACAGTTTGTTGTCATATACTCTAGACCTAATTTTTCTATTATTATTGTATATTAGCATGATAATGTCATTAAATAATATACCAAAAATGTTGTATTATTAACTAAGGTGATATTTTATTCAGATTTGATTTTTAAATGTAGAACTCCTTTCTTTTGTTCCATGAACCAATCCAGGAGATCACAAGACATTTTCTCTGATCTCCTGGGGCTCTTCTTCCTATAATGGTTTCTTAAGCTTTATTTGCTTTTGATGAATTGACAGTTTTGAGGCATGCCAGTTGAATGTTTTGCAAAATATTCCTCAATTACATTTTTCTAATGGTCTCATGTCATACTGAGAGTATGGGCTTTGAGAAGGAAGATTGTACACAGGCATAGTTAAGGTCTTCTTACATTATGTCCAGGTGAGTACTATCCAAATGAGGCAAATCACTGTTGATGTTGAGCTCAGTCACTGAGGCAGTGTTTCACAGGCTTATTGGCCCTGAAGTGACTCATTTGCTCTGTCCATCATGCATATACGTTTTGGAAGAAAGTTACAGCCAATGCTTCAAGAGAGAAACATACTTCTGCTCCTGAGGTTGGATTAGCTACACCATTTATTCAGAGTCTCTTTACAAGAGAGACAAGTTGTTCTCTTCCACTTGTTTAAGCAATCATTTGCATATATCAGTGAAGATACATATTTTATTATAACTTGAGCTATAACCAAATACTACTGTGCTTTGTTTCATAGACTGTTACACTTTGGGTCATTGTTCCACAAATTGTTCCAGTTTGGGGCATTGTAGTGGGGCATAGTACCCAGATCTTTCACTTGGCTTCTGTGATATGTACCCAACACTGTGAGTTGTTTAGAATTCCTGTTTTCTGGTGACACAAAATGTTGAAGCCTAGAATTATATATTTCCATATGGAAACCTGGGTTCTTTAATTGGAGAATAGCCTTAGTATCCAGAATCCAAAATCTGGACACTAAGTGTACTTGATGTTATTTGAATATCATTCCTAAGCATTCCCAGTTGACAAACAATGAAATACATGGGGTTAAACTAAATGTATGTTTATACACGTTGCCACATGTAACCATCTGTTTATATAACAGCTAAACATTTACTATAGATGTCTCCAACTAATAGTATTCATTACCACATAGACTACTTGAGTCTTTCTCCTTGTGACTGTAAATCACCACTCTAGTACTAAGACACTTAACTCTTTCCATTTGCTATTGATTTGTTTAACACACATGCACATGCACATGCACACACACACACACAAACATAAAAACACAAAACACAGCATAAGGGCCCCTGATGTCCACCAAACAGTGTCATTTCTACTAGTTACCCATAGAAACAAGTTTATAAGACCCTTCTGATGTAGACCCCATACAACTTCGATGTGAGCTATAGAGAAACTGGAACTGGCCTGGAAGATTCCTCCCTGATGGCTCACTCTCGTGTTGCTCAGTAGTGCTATGAAGGTTGCTGCTAGGTAAAGGCACTGATGGTCTATACCAGTTATGAATTACTAACTATATTATCAATGTGACAGGCAACACACGCTCATTGGTTCACTGATGGTATGCTGGCTAGTTTTGTCAACTTGACACAAACTAGAGTTATCAGAAAGGAGGGAACCTCAAGTGAGAAAATGCCTCCATAAGATCTGGCTATAGGACATTTTCTTAATTAGTGGTTAATGAGGGAGGGCCCTAGCCCATTGTGGATGGTACCATNCATGGGGTGTAGGTCCCAGGTTCTATAAGAAAGTAGGCTGAGCAAGTCAAGAAGAATAACACCTTCATAGCCTCTGGATCAGTTCCTGCCTCCATGTTCCTACCCTCTATGAGTTCCTATCCCAACTTTTTTCAGTGACAGACTATGGGTATGGAAGCATAAGCCAAGTAAAAGTTTTCCTCTTCAACTTGCTTTTTGGTCACGGTGTTTCATTATAGCAATAGAGACCCTAACTAAGACAGAGGGTATGGCTATTATGGGGAAAAACAAATGCTTCTTTGATTTGGGGCTTGCTTTATGAGAGGAAATCCATGCCTCATACTGTGAAACTAGTCAAAATCCCATGACTGAAGAGGTTTTAGAGATAAGATAGCTGCTCAGATGAATTGACATAGCATCAAGCCACCTCCATCCATGTTTATATTTACAAACAAAATTTACTTTCAGCCCTCAAGAGAGAAGCTTTTCCTTGCAGGTAATGGAGGTAAATTCAAAGACCCATGATTATACAAGATGTTGAGAATAAANGATAGTTGAGGGTTCAGCAAGACATCTACACTATCTCATGAAGGCTTAGAAAACATTGCAGAATGGAAGGCAGAAAGAATGTAAGAGGTCAAGGATGAGAAGAAATGTAAAACATAGTCTTCTAAGGACAACACAAATATAGCAACCATGAACTCACAATAGTTTTCTATACTGACCCTCATTTTAGAGAACTCTGGCCCAACTCACAGTCAGCTATATACAGGAAAGGACTCCCAGACCTCTAAAACCAATAGATTCTTGGAGTAGTGGGGCATAGTACTCAGTTGTGTACTCACTGGCGAGCTCACTAGGCTTTCATGATTATTTACAAACTCATGGGCACTCAGACAGCCTTGAGTAAATTACATGGGATATTTAAAAAAAAAACACAGCAAGTATATAGGAGAATGGCTTTTAAAGAGGAAAGGCAGCTAGCAGGGGAAGATGGGAAGTAGGAAAGGGAGCAATGGGTGTGGCCAGAACACAGTATACTTATATGCAATGATGAAAGAATTGAAGAGTTACTGACCCATAACTCCAAGAAGAGTAACTTCATCAAGCTGAATAACTGTTCACAGAGGTATTTTTTCTTTCTTTCTTTTT